>JAPMOR010049054.1:128566-170557 GCA_026543865.1 Argiope aurantia | reverse complement strand
AAAAAATACAATTATTTAGAATACATATATACAAAATAGAAATACTATTAAATTGTGATTAATAAACAATTATTTTTATGTACTATATAAAAAAAGGTTCATTACTATATAAAAAAGAGTTCATTAAAGGTACTATATAAAAAACGCGTTCAGGTTTACACTTCAGCAAATGAATTGTTCAAGAAAAAATTCAAAGAAAAATTTACATTTGTCAATAAATACATCTTCAGAATTTTTGATGATAGATTCAATAAAATTAATTTTGACATTCAATGAACTTGATAATCTATCACAGGAATCCTTTTCATAATAATCAAGAATATCAAATATTTTATTTATATTATTAACTTCAATTGATAATGGGAATTGCTCGTATTTCAAAATCTTTTCTCCCATAAATGATGCATTTAAAAATAGATCAATGTTAATACTTACAGCATATGTTATGGTAGGAATGCCATCATTAACAGATAGGTGGATGAATAACATATTTTCATTCTTTTCAATAATAGTCCAAAAGGAAGAAAAGGTATGGTCTTTAATACATTTTTCAATCCATTAAAATTGGTAAATGCAGTCTTGCTGTCATAGTTCTGCTTGGAATTTAAGCTTTCAATTATGGTACGTTCGATTTGGACTTGTTCTACTCGTTTCCTCTTTTTTGAAGGACTCTCTCGAATTGAGGATGTTGATGATGACAAATATGTTGGGCAGCCAGGAAAAATACTTGGCACAACATTTTCTTTCAGCCTGGGCTTCTTCAGAGGAGCAGATAATGTTTCCCCAGTACTTTCATTGCAGAAAGTAGTTCTGTAAAGCACTTCGTCTTTAAAATGTCTTTCACATACCTGAATGAAAAAGAGAGAAGAAAAAAAATCGCTATCATGTAAAATAACTTTTTATATTTATAAACCTACAAATCAAGAGGAAAATTTTTTTTTAAATTCTAAAAATGTTTTAAACTACTGCTTAAAAATCAGTTATTTTCATACTTTAATTTTTTAAAAATAAATCTGAGTGGCCTATATTTTACATTAACAAAATAGTGAAGCTAAGATTGAACTAAAATTAATGCATCTAAAATAAATTTTAATTAAATCAGAAAGACATTAAATTTTTTTACAAAAATTAAGACTGTAACCAACATAAATTATAATATTTTACACCTAAAAATAATTCAAACTATTTCAAAATATTAAAACGTATTAATTATCAATGCTAATTTTTGATAACCTTAGAATTCTTTGTAATGATAAAAAATTTCTTGGAATTGCATAAGGTAAAGTTTACTTACTAAAAAAATGAATGATTTAATTAAAATAAAAGTTCAAATAAAGTAATATAAATTTCTTTGTTTATAGATATTCATAGTGATATTAATCTACATTGTAACTTTAAAAATAAAACTCACTGTCATGATTAAAAATACTTAAGAGATAATGGATGCAACTTTATAAATTGTATGTAATTAAATAGTAAATAAAAGATAAGCTTGAGATTAATTGATGAGAAAATTTAATAAAGAGCTTATTAAGCAGAATTTTTATACCAAAATTATGAATAAGAATCGAATAAGTAAGAACCCTGACAGGACTATCATAGATAAACAAATGATAGTCTAAAAATCTATTCGATTTTTGACATAAAGAAATAGAGAATTTGTATAAATAGATTACAGCTATTTATTCTTTTTTCATTAAGTTCATTCTTAATCAAAGCTATATCATTGAGAGAACCATTAATATTGAAAAACTAAATCGTAATTATAATTTGTTGTTAAAACGGAAGTGATGAACGAATAGGCTTAACAGTAACAGATTCAATAACACTTTAAGTTTATATTGAGGATTATAAAAGAAATACACTTACCTTCAATAATTTGTATCCTAAACGTGCTTTTGCATCTCATCCATTTCAATATAACACCATCTTGGATCAAGAAATAAATATAAAAATAGAAAGAAAAAATGAAGGCTTATAAACGCCAGCCGCCGTTCACTTCACGCAGAAAACGTGCAAAGTGACGATTGTTAACCGCTTTCTCGATCGACTAGCAGCGATGACTCATACAGGAGCAACTGGTAGAGCCAGCAGGCCTTGTCTCTCGGAGGTCACGACTTTGGCCGGCCAATTCGTGAAGTGGCTTGGGAAGATCGACCAAAGTAGGAAGGAAGAAATCAAGAGCAGATGGTTTTACACACTATTAAAAATGAAGCATTTAAAAATGAGTACTTCTGTGTACTGATTTTTTTAAGTACAATTGTTTTAGAAACGAATTCAAAAATAAGTAACACCTCTGAGTTAAAAATAAGCATGTAATATATAAAAATATAATCTCGTGTTATTCTGTTCTCATATTAAAGCCATAATAGAAATTATTCAATGAACGTATATGCTGCAACAACGTGATAGCGTGAAGATTTGATTTGCGCCCTTCAAAATGCGAATTATATCTTGAGCAAATGCGCTGCGTATCATGTATGAATACAAAGACAAACCAAACTGAGTACTCAATTTGTCAATTACCTTTAAGGATGATCCTTGGTCTTTTTCTGCTCCATAGACCTAGTGTTAAAGATCCTAGATATCTTAGATCCCATTGTAACCCGAAATATCGCTTCAAAAAATATGAAATTCTTTGCAGAGGTTAATAGCAAATATAAGGGCTAATTAAAACAAATATGAAAGAAAAATAATTTTGTTGTTAATATTATTTAAAGATATTTCTTTGTTGGCGCCATCTGTCGAATTTCACCTACAACATGTCCTTATTTATATTTTATACATAAATGTCATTATATTTATTTTAATTTACTCTTAATATTTTTTTTTCCTTGTAAAAAAGTTCGTATTTTATGAATCGATATTTCGGAAGAGAATATAATCTGGAAAATTTAGCATTAGGTCTATGGGGCAGAAAAAGAATTACGCTTACCCTTAAAACATTTCTTGGAATACACTGTTCTTGTTCGAGTTAGCCTAGTTGGCAGTGCAATGGGCTGCAGGTCGGGCAATCTGTGTTCTAATGCATCTGGGTTCACCCATGACAGTCAAGATTTCTTTTTGCAAATTTAGGTTTGCATAATTTCAGCAGATTTGAAAAAATATATACTCCTATTCGAATCTCTGTACATATTCAAAAAATGAGTCTCAAATTTAAGTCTATTTCACTCGGAGCTATTATAACAACATGAAGTACTCAAGAATGAGTACAGTTTACTTATTTTTAAGTATTTTGTTTTAATAGTGAATTTTACTAATTTCAAATGTTGAAAACAATTACGATAGTGTTAAGCATCATTTAATACAACAAGTTGAACTTTCATGGCATTTCGAATTGTATAAGTGTTGATTCTTCCTACGTTTACAGATAATTGCTCCGCTCTTGGTATTGAATTACATCTACCATTATCACATCGAGCTTTGGCCAAGGATTCCCAGCCACTTCGCGAAATGGCCAGCCAAAGTAGAATATACAATATTAATTGCAAGTATTTCGGACTTTGGCCGTAACATATACATATTCATGATTTTATGTTTGGACTCATTTCCTTCTTGCAATTGATTCGCAATATAAAATGAAAATGTTGTTAAGTGTAAATATATTTTTATATTAGGAGTTAATATAAAGTAAATATATGCATTTTTGCTTATCAATTATAACTTTGCAATTGACTGCCCCGTAAAAGAAATCTTATAATAATTTAATGACATTTGGTGCCTCAAGATAAGAACTCATTTATACTCCTTCCCTGGTTCCACTTTGATTCATTTAGACCATGGCCTTCCTGGCTCAAAGCACAATTCATGATCTAAAGGTTCTGGCTATGGACCTCGGAATTGAAGTGACAAGCGATGTGACGTTTTTAAACATCAAAGACATCATCACTAAAAGTGCATCATATGATGCTAACTTCTGCAAAACTCGTCTTTTTTTAATACAAAACAAATCAGAAGAGGAAAAACCTGCCGAAGTTAAACACGTCGAAAAGGAACGTGTTTTTGAATTAGGAAAATTGAAGATTCAGCTCGAAATGCAAAACATTTTTCAAAAGGAGACAGTTTAGGAAACTAACCAACCTAGAATGGGTATTACAAAAGTTGTCCCGAGATTTAATCCAAAAGAAGATGAAATAGGACTCTATTTGATAATATTTGAACGTCAACTAAAATTCTTAAGCATTCCAGAATCAGAATGGATTCCTTATTTGATAAACGCATTGCCTACTGAGATAGCACAACTTATTGCGAGAGAAGATGAGAAAGATTCGCAAGATTACCGTAAATTTAAAGAAATGCTTCTTAAGCGATACAGATTAACTGCAGATTGTTTCAGACAGTTATTTTCGCAAGAAAAGTCCAGATAGAACTGGAGAGATTTGTACTTTGAAATAGCATCATATTTTGAGGGCAGGATCACAGAGCCTAACATTAAAGATTTCGAACAGCTTAAAAGTCTAATTATTAGCGACCAAATTAAGAAAAAAACACCACCTGATCTTAAGGAACATTTTATTGATTCATGGGCAGAATGGAATCAGCTTTTAGAATTAGCAGAGAAATTGGATTCCTATGAAAATAACCCAAGGTTCTAAAAAACACTCAACTCCAAATAACAAACAAAATTTTAGAAGTGATGTCGCAACAACAGAGAGAAGGTTTAATTCCACTGCGACATCAAGAGAAGAGAAGCAAGAAAAGACAGCAAGAAATGTATTCTCAAAGGCAAACTCTATCCCTGAAAGAAGAATTATCCAATGTTATGGATGTGGAACACCAGGATATATACAATCTAAATGTCCTACCTGCTCAGCATCTAAAGGAGAAGTTAAAGCGTCTAAACAGCATCAATTTCTTTACATTTGAATCTCTGACATCTCGTAAGAGTTTAATTGTTCTCAAAATTTGTAGAGTGGAATCTGCTGTATGTGCTGATACCGGTGCATCTCACTCTATTGCTGGAGAAAAGTTATTCCATTTGCTACAAAGCAAAAAATTGAATCCAAGACTATTTCTTTGACACTCGGTGATGGAACACAGAGTAACGTAGCTGCCTTGACGACGATTGTAAATCTTGAGGTCGAAGGTAAAGTGATACCAACAGAACTAATTGTTTTACCGGAATCAAAGGGAAACAGAGCTCTTTTAGGTAAAGATTTTCTCCAGTCTGCTGGAATTGTTTTCGGTGTTCCCAATGGTAAATGGCATTTCTGTGAAAAACCTCAGATTCAGTGCTCTTTCTACAAGGTACCTTCCAATAATGAAAATTGCTTAGTTGCCGACTCAAAAGAAAAGGTTGCAGAAACGTCCAGATTTATTCAAGTTCCTAAAACGTCATCTATCATAAATCTTCGAAGTGACGAGGGTAAGAATCTAACTAAAGAACAACGCAATCAATTAAGTAGCTTACTACAACAATTCAAGAATTGCTTCGAACCAGGGGGAGAACCAAGATCCTTTATTGAACACCGTATTAATACTGGAATTAGTCCACCGGTTGCAGAACCACCTTATCGAATGAATCCTGCAAAAAAGGAATTGTTAAAAAAAGAATTGGACACTCTTGGTTGGTGGCATAATTGAAGAATGTGAATCCCCGTATGCCATCCTGTTGTATTGGTGCCTAAACCTAATGGTAGCATGAGACTTTGTGTTAACTTTCGCAAACTTAACGTTACTATTGTTGTATTACTATTGTTGCAGACACGTATACCCTACCTCGTATGGACAATTTGCTCACAGAAGCTAAGTCAACAGCCTATATGTCAACCATAGATCTCAAATCAGAATATCCTCAGATAAAAGAATATGAAGCTGATCAAGATAAAATAGCTTTCATTTGCCCATCTGGAACGTACAGATGGGCAAATGCCGTTTGGACTACGAAATGCGCCAACACATTTTCAACGCCTGATTGACAAATTTATAGTAGGCCTAAAGGATGTTTTTGCTCTATCTTATTTAGACGACATTATTGTTTTATCAGACTTTTGATGAACATCTAAGTGATTTACAAACTGTTTTTGAAAGACTTTCTTTGTTTAAACTCCATGCTAACAAAGAAAAATGCCATTTTTCTTGTGACCGTGTAAAATATTTAGGTCACTGGGTAACCTCAAATGGAATAGAAGTGGATCAGGAGAAAGTATCCGCTATTCAAAAAATTCCTGTGCCAACTAATGTGAAAGAAGTTCAGTCCTTCTTGCAAACTTGCTCATGGTTTAGAAGATATGTTCCAAACTTCGCAAATATTGCAAGGCCTCTTAGTAATCTTACTAAAAAGAATGCACAATGAATTTGGGGTTCTGAACAACAAGAAGCATTTGAAACCTTGAAGAAAAGATTAATAACACCCCTATTGTTAAAACAACCAAATGGATCAATGCAATTTCCTATCCGAACAGATGTATGCAGTTATGCTCTTGGAGCCGTCTTTACCCAAGGAGAAGGTCCAGAGGAGCATGTTATTGAATATGTCAGTCGTCTGCTTATCACAAGGAACAGAATTACTCAACTACAAAAAGAGAAGCACTAGCAGTAGTTTGCGATCTTGAGAAATATTGCGGTTATGTCCAAAATCAAGAAATTATAATAGCATCTGACCACCAACCTTTGAAATGCTTATGAGCTTCAAGTCGCCATCAGGTCGTTTGGCAAGATGGGCTCTACAGATCCAATCTTTTTATCCCAAAATCGAGTATACGTCTGGTAAGTCCAATGTCCTTGCAGACATGTTATCTAGGCCTACCAATTTAAATGAAGATGATGTCCCTTGTGACGTATTTGCTATATCAGCTGATTTTCCAGGGAGGACATATGGACAGGCGACTCGTTTCGATATCTCACACCGTTCAAAGTTTCACCATGGAATATATGCAGGTCAGTGTGACCACAGAGAGAGATATTTATTCAAATTATTCTTCCACCACCCAGGGTATCTGACTTTCAACAAAGTTGTATCTAGTGCGTTGTTCATTCCAGGTCATCTGACTATATAAATCACTCTCCCGTGTGAATCTGGACTTGTTTGTAAAGTGTACAAAACATGCTGTACTTTAACTTTTGAATGTCAGTGTAATTTGCATATAATAAATATCATGAATACAGTTCAATATAATCCACGAATAATTGCAATTCAAGCCGTAGTTAAATTGGGGACTGGTTACAGCTAAGAAATAATACCTCAAATGGGGAGAAATACCATTAAAATAGTTATTTGCAATAGTCATGCTTCCAGTAAGAAGACTTTTATAAACTTCTTCGACTGAAAAAAGTGCCTTACGGTTGTAAGTAAACCAAGCTGAGATTTTTTTTTTTTTTGTTAGATGAGTTTAAATTTAATATCCATGGATCAGATGGTCAAATTACGGTTTGGAAAAGAATAAATCAGTAGATGCTAACTAAAACTTTATATAAAACTGTCCCGCATGGTGTTGCCGGCGAACACCATGTGTGCGAAGGTGTCTGAGCACTGCTGATCTCGGCAATTTATGTTTTGTAGAAGGAAATATAAATAAGATATTTATCTTGACATTCTAAAGCAAAACGTGTCAGCCATAATTTTTCTGTTGGAAGTACATTTACTTCCCAACAGAATAACGATTTTAAAACACTTCAAAGATTTGTCAAGAACGTTTCCTGCATCATGTTAAACAGAAGTTTCGGCCTCCTAATTTGAAACCTGTCGAAGATTTGAGGAAAGAAATTACTGATAAAAAATATGATATTAAAACGAAGTTGAACTAAAATGTGCCATTCAGGATATTTGGAGTAATATTTCGTCTGATAGAACAACAGATTGAGTTGTCAAATTAGTACGATACTGGCTTATACACAGAATATAACTTCACGTTGTTGCCGCTAGAGGGCGTTATAGCTATGAAAAAGGGAATGCAAGACAAGTGAGATGAAATGGACAAAATAAATAAACAAATAAAAAATTTTAAAAACGCAGTAATTTATTCAAATGTGAAAAATTTTAAAAATGTAGTAATTTATCCGAGTTCTGAATAATTTATCTGAAGCGGAATTATTATGGGCACTCAGTGTATCGGAAGCTGTATCAGCAAATGACTACATTTGTAGTGTCCGAGAGCAGCAGTTATTAATACTTACAGAGAGTGGTTTACGAAGCAGAAAACCGGATCTCAACATCAGGCTTGTGGTCGTTACAAACTTGCCAGTCCAATACAAGAGTCAAAATTGCAGGGAATCTTAATCAAGAAGCATTCATTACACCGTGCAGGCTAAGGAAGTCGACAACTTGTTTGAACACCTTTGCCGTGCCTGTCTGTTAGTTCGCCCGCGTAATCAACAGATCCCAATGCAACTGTGAATTTGTGCGACCGATACCAAACCAGCTGCGCCATTCAATCTTAAGAAATTGGAAAAGCAGTACGTTGATACGGTCTTTTTTTCTCCTCATACCATTTACCAACATCTCATAGAATCCATGTCAAGAGAAATCCACGTATTACAAAGGGTAAAAGCAGATCCAGCATGGTATTGAGGAGGTGGTCAAGAATTTGTCCATTCCATGTGTACTCGTGCCAATGCATTTGAGAGAGGATATAAAGGCCAAAAGTGCCGTCCACCATTTATCCTATGAGTCCCGACTGCTCGATATCGCCCCATTCGTCAGGGCCAGACTCAGTCGCCTTGAGGCGGTTAAATGAGCGCTAGTCGAGAAATATCTTTCAACCCTTAAACTCATTTAACCGCCCCAAAGCGCTCAAGTTAGGCCTCCGTCGAACGGGGCGATATTGGGCGGCAGGGCGCATAGGGCTAAATATTAACCCGAATCACAGAAAAAAGATCTTCCATAAACTATGTATATACAGTACTGATTTTTTTTTTAATTCTCTGAATTTGTTATTTAACTATCACAATATTCTCCTTTATTCTATCACAATATTCTTCTTTTCTTAGTATAATATTAATAATTAATATCTGCAATTGTGTGGAACTAATTTTTTAAATTTTACTTCTTTTCATGAGGGAATTAGTGTGATAAAATAAACTTTTATTTATGGTCTTAGAGGAAATATTTTTTTACCCATATCTGAACTAAAAATATTTGCTCTGCGATCGAATAAACACAAGGCAGTCAACAGTAAGCACTCGGCTACTCTGGCAGTATTCGATTTTGGAACCATGGCTAAGAGTAAATGCTGATATTGGTCTTCTGCAAGCAAATTTGTATCCAAATGCTCCAAAAATCCTGATAAATGCCTTAACATCATCGGAAAAAATTTTCAATTCTGTTTTCGGAAGTTTAAGCTTTCGAGTTTCTTTCTGCGGAGTAGCATCGCTGCATTTTGAATCAATCTCCGTTATCATTAGGGATTGCAATGCCGGTATCCCAAATACCGGTGTTTTGAGCCATTTGTGCAAGTTCATAACACCGGTATTCACAAGTTTAAGTACCGTTTTTCGGTATTTACTAGAAATTTTTAAAATTGTCTCCACTATATGTTCAGGGATCGCCAACATAGCAAAATAGTATACGTTTTCGTATTTATGTCTCCCTAACGGGAGAAATCAATTAGCTAAATAATGGCTTGATTAATTACTTAAATCTAAATTAGCGAAACATGGATTATCCCGGAAAGAAGAGATATTCTATCCATAACGATTGATGGAGCAACAGTTATAAAAAAAGTTGGAAAGTTGATGGTGCAAATCAGCAATTGTGCTATGCTCATGGAAGTCAATTAGAGTAATAGATGTATTATAACCAAAAAAAATGAAGAACAAAAGAATCCAAATACTGTGGATATAGAAACTTCGGATTCCAACTTTGAAGAGAGTAAGAGTGTGAGTGATATTGACAATGAAGATGATGACAATGTAATTATTGAAGAAGATATTGATAATGAGGATGAAATATTAACCCATCAAGAATTGCTTCCTATAATTTATAAAATTCGAAAAATTATTAAGATATTTAAACGTTCCCCTACAAAAAATGAACATATTACTAAAATATATACTAACTGAAAATAAAACAGAATATATATTAATATTAGATTCTAAAACAAGTTGGAACAGTTTACTCCTAATGATGGAACGATTTTTGAAACTGAGAAATCCAATCTAAAAAACAATAATCGACTTAAACCTGTAAATTAATTTTTCAGATAGTGAATTCGTCTTATTATCCAGAACTATATCAGCACCACTTCCAATAAAATTGACTAGTGAGGCATTATGTCGGAGAGATTCTAATTTATTAACAGTTAATGCAACAACAAATTTCATGTGGCAGTCACTGAAAGAACAGCACACATCACTATCTGAAGAATTATATATTACATTGAAAAATCGCACAGAAGAAAGGCATACCGAAATAGAAAGTGTCTTATGGTATTTACGCAACTATCAATTCAGAAATAAACAATATGAAAATTAACTATATAAAATTTCCTGAATCTATATAATAAAATATACATTGTATTTAGAGAGCGCTAATGCTGCTACAACTAAAACACAAATGAGCTTAACCAAAATAGAATTAAAATAATTTTACATTCAAAAAGAAAGATAAAATGAATCCGTCCCGAAGACTTTTTCAAGGGTCACCCTCAGGCAAGGATTCAAACCAGGGATTTTTTCTGTGAAGGGTCTGACTCTCGTCCAACCAACTGACCCTTCGTGACCCGAAAATTCCAGAAAATTGAGGTTTTGGAGACAAAAATTAGTATCACAAGAATAAAACCATTTTCAAAAAACAATCCAGAAAAAAAAAAAAAAAAACAGCAAATCACGCCACAAAATACCAAGAAAAAAGAACCAAAATCATTTAAACCAGAAAGCTAAGTACTTACTAATTGAAAGTATAATTCCAAAAGACAATGTGCGGTATAAACTTGTTAGAGCAAATGCACTTCGTTAAATTGAACCAAAATTAATTTTTCCACGTTTACAGCTATATATGCTTACTAAGTTTTGTCATAATGTAACGTCATCAAAATTGAAGCGCCCTCTGTTGAGTCATAACTCAAAGCCAACAAACCGGAGGAAGTCAGAAATCAGACAGTCCTTCTCTTATCAAAACCTCTATATTGCAAAAGTTTTTGGGGAATTCGTTAATAGTTAAGTTCTCAATGAGCTTGTTTGTTGCTAAAATATACGAACTTTTATTATTGCATATTTTTTTAATCCTGTTAAATTGTGAAAAAATCAAATTTTTGAAAATTTTAGAGTGTAAATTAGAATGGTAGTTACTAAGTTTTATTATTTTAAAGTTAAAATCATCCCTTTTATCAAAAATACCTATTAAAGTTTTTCCATTATTATTTTCAATATTTAAATCTAAATAATTAGCTCTAAGTTGATTTTCGTTTGTTTGAGTCAAAACTTAATCCTTTGGGTAACAATTAATAACATCACTAGGATTATCCAAATTTAACAAAATTAAGTCATCAATGTATCTCCAGCCTATTACTAAGTTGTGTTTAATTATTTCTTTTTCATAATAATGTAGGAAAATATTGGCTAACGCACTTGAAAAGGCTGTTCCCATTGGAATCCCCTTTATTTGTTTATAGAAATTAATTCCATTAAAAATATAGTTTTCTTTAATATTAAATTTACACAACTCTAGCCAATTACTTTTTGTAATAATATCTCTATTTAAATATTCGTCATATATAATAGTACAGACCTCTATTAACTTTTCATGAGGTAGATTAGTGTACAAATTTTCAAAATCATAAGTATTAAGCTTATAAATATTGTTAATTTTTAGAAATTCCAAGATATCTTTATTACTATTGATAATAAAACTATCTTCATCTTTAATTTTGTCTAAGACAATTTTCAAGTATTTAAAGAAATGTTTTCCAGTATAGTAATTGTAACTACCGGTGCTACAAGTTAGAAATCTAAATTTTATTGGTTTTTTATGAAATTTTATTGTTGGGAATAGGTAAGGGTAATTTAAAGAGCAAGTCTTAATTTTAGTTCTTTTAGCGAAAGCCAGCATCCTTTTATATAATTCCTTTTTCCCGGTGCTATTTAATTTGCAAGTTGAATTGGAGTTATATTCATTAATTAGAAGTTCTTTATAATAATATTTACAAATTAAACCGAAATTATTTGTCGATTTATCTATTACTGTAACAACAAATCTGTCTTTTAAATTTTTTATTTCTTTTTTCAATGCTTTGTTGAAATAAATTCCTCGTTCTTTAGTTCTAATGTTATCTGCATTAAATTATGTTTGTTTTAAGACTTGTGTTAACAATCTTATATTCCACAGCAATTCCAAGCCTCATCTTGATTTTCTAGTTTCAAAAATTCGTACGAAATTTGTCGCCAAACGACTTGTAGCTGACACTTCGAAACCGAAACTGCTTTCGAATTCATTCCGAGACAAATTTAGGTATTTCGTAGCCCTGGGCATATTAGGAGGCACTTTTAATCAGAAGGTCAATTTACTTTCATATTTTTAATATGTTATTAATTTACTTTAGATTAATATTTTTTATTTTTATTTTACCAGCTTTGTGAATAAGCAATTATTTTTATTAATCTTTGGTTTCAATCCGACTTCCATGTGTGCACACAATATTGAAGCAGATACTCGAGTTCACTTATAAGAATAAGTGAACATAATAAAACATAAGGGAACTTGACTAATTATACTTGATAACATTTTATCATTCAAAGAATTTTTAATTTTTACAAATTTATTTATTTGATAAATAGGAAAATGAAATTTTTTAATCTGCTTGCAGCCCTAGGCGGCTATCAAGTCTGATTACTAGAAAATTCTCCCGTCGGGGCAAAAATATTTTCTTTGGTGGGGGGTGGCTTTGAAAAAAAAAGGGGGGGGGGGTTCTGATTTTTACTTCCATTGGCAACTTCTCTTTATTTCACCCAGATATTTCGAGATTTACCGAGTCCTGGATACTGTTATGCTAGCCTTTATACCGGTCACCAATATTTCTGAAGACAGATTTGCTTTAGGGCATTTGTTCTGCAACAAATCACAAGATTTAAAAACCGAAGTAGAGAATATGCGTCGTGTTTTTGCAAGGAAACAAGATGCATCTAAATCGAAAACATTATAATTGCAACGTTACATTTCGTAAGTTAGTGACGCATTTTTCGAAATTATTTAGTGATAAAAATTGCATGCACTCAACTCAAGTCAACGTGTACATTCGAAAAACAGTTTCAATGCACTGTGATTTTTTAAGTTATACATACACTATAATTGTTCATGGTGCAAGGAGATTTATTTTACATATAACATTCATGTACTGTTTGACAACGGATTGTAAAAACCTCCGCGCTTTTGCGCATGCGTTAGGATGGGTTTAATTCAACAAAATGGGGGTGAGAGGAAAGATGAAAGGAGGCGATGTTTACATTTAACGCGCGGTTTTATGAGATGTAAACATTACAGATAATTAGTAATACAGAAGGTAAAAGGTACTAATCCACAGTAAAATATTTTATAGCAATTATTTAATATAAGGAACATAAACATTAAATTATGCAGAATAAATAAAAAATTTCTGTTCTTAAAGTTTGGTAATTATTTTTTAAAAATAATAATGATCTTTTTTATATTAAAATGTTTCCTTTTTATATGTTATTAAATTTTTTTCGCTTATCGTTCCGCGTCTCACTCCTTAATGAGATGGAATCGTCGAAACGTGGTCATCTCAGAATCCGTTGACGAACAGTAACTGTGTGAATTCAGAGGCAAGAAAAGACTATTGTGGTCCCAAGATTATTTACTTTCGCACTTCGCTAATGGGACACAACACAAAGCCGCATATAAACATATCAGATCATCTTTCTTTCCAAGCCTCGGGGTTCCCTGCCGAAGTCTCCTCTTTCCGGCTTGCTTAGGGACTTACAGAAGGATCACAGATTAAAACGGTGCCTTACATATCCCACCTAAGAATAAAATATCACAAATTACCTCACATTATAATATAACAAGATCAAATACATAAAACAAAAGCTTCATTTCTTAATTACAGGAGATATTTATGCACACAGTGAAAAACAGAATGAAGAAATGTTTTGTCCTCAAGGAAAAAGCATTCAAAAATTGCTCATTAAACGGCAAAACAAATTCAATGATCCATTATTGAGAAAAAAAAAATTGAATGTTCATATATAGCAGCTACATATAAGAACAACAGAAAAACACTCTCCGACAATATTCAAATTCTTTAATTTAATTTTGATAATGCATCGACATCTCTGGCTTAAGTGTAATGGAATGATTCTAGTATTGTAATGCCAGAACTCAACGAATTAATTTGGTGTAGTTTAATATAAGTATTTCAATGGATTATGATCTGAAGTAATTTCGCCATAGATCTATTTATCAAACCAAATAACATAGTACATACTTCTTTTTCAATATTAAACACACTACTCAGAGTGGAGTTTTAACAAAAAAGCAATCGGCATTTTTCCTTTAGAATCTTGACAACTTCCTACTCCATAATCTGATGCACGAGACCGCGTTTGAAAAGGTACACTGGCATTAGGAGTGGCTAAATCAGTTGTTTCAAATAAAAGTTCGTCGAGTTTGTCCCCAAGAGACAGCATTGGGTACATTTTTTAGTTAAATCAGAGCATCTCGGCATAATTTGGTATATAGGTTCTATAAAAGCCCATTAAGTTTAGAACTGTTCTCCTTCTTTGTATCGAGTCTGGCTATCTTCATTTCGCCAAGACCTTTTCTTCATTTGGTTCACGTTTTCTCCCACCTATTACATGCCCCAAATATTTTTACTTAGTTGGAAAAGTACATTTATCAAGTCTTAAATCTCAGTTTGTCAAAATTAACCTTAAATGGACGAGATATTCTACAAAGGTTTTAGGGGAAAAAGAATTACAGTCATCCGTGTAAGCTTATGCATGTTCAGAATGGGATGCGAGTACATGGTTCATTTGAAAGGAGCGTACTCGATGAAAAGTACTCGGACGCCCCTGCAAGACTATAGACTTCATTCTTCATTGGTGCAGTGTATAACGAGGAGTAAATGCGGTTAAGGGTTTTCTATTTCAGCCCATTTTACTCTGCTCTCTCTATTTTACTCTTAGTAAAAATCAATACCTGTATGTCTTTTAAAATCAGGTGCCTTCATAACGACATTTAATGCTCGAAAATCAATAGACATCTTTTTCGTTGAGACCTTTTTGGCTAGACAAATTACCGGATGAGTAATTTCAGATTCAGATGGCTCTATTAACTTTAAATCTATTAATACCAGAATCTAACGCTCTACTTTTTTTATGTATACAATGGGTATGATGTAAGAATGAGATTTTTTCCACACTGCACTGGTAAAAAATATCTATTTTGTGGGTGCCAACTTGAGGAGTCTGCATAGGCTGTGGGGAAGAAAAAAAAAAAAAAACGTTTGAATTTCACAATTAGATTTTTTTTTTTTACGTTGATATTATTAGGCATGAAAATATTTTCATCTCAAGCAACATCAGGTTATCAAACTAGTATGTGTAACTGTACAAACCATTGTGCAATAATACAGCACTAAAATCTTCACAAGAACTTTTATTCTACAGCTTTAAAAAAAGTATCACAAGTTCAAAACTGACTATATAAATATATACATTCAACACTTAAGACATATTATCCACATATAGCACAAACATTCAGCATTTTTAATGATAAGTACAATAAAATGTAGCTGAGCAAGTGCATGGAACATAAATTATGCATACCAGAATACAATTTTTTTTTTTTTTTACAGTCCCAATACACTTACATGCAAAATATGTTCCATTTATTTGGTTCCATGTTCACCACTAACATATTTAGCCAAATATAATAGTTATTTATTGGATGAATTTCATTGTACAGGTGCCTTTTACTTCTTTCTCTTAATAATAATAAAAACATACAATAATAAAAACTAATTTATAAGCATATCATATAGAATAAAAATATAAAATAACATTAAATAGCTGCAGTTTGTTAATAACATAATAGTTAAATAACATTTACATACAAATACTGGAGGAATAGTAAATATTCAATCTTGTTAAATATTTTTTTGAATACATATTATAAAGAATTGCATTAGATATGCCTGTTTCCCCTACTTTATTTATACATTGTAAACATACACATTTAAAAAAAGCAAAAAAATTGTCTGTTTGAAAAACGACCTCTTCTTAAATAAGTTAACATACTTTCTATAATTATTTGCTTTTTTTCTATTTTAACAAAGTTGTCAAACATTAAGTTTTTTTTTTTAACAAGTGTATCTACATATGTTTGTAGAGTAGTGCTGAAAGTAATAATAAATAAACCAAAATATAAAACAATTATTTGTGCAAAAAGTTTAATAATGAGGAATACTTTATTTTACAGATGTTTAAATCAAAAAATATGCCGATAGTCAAACTTTTATCATTTCCATTATATATGCATATGAAAGATTCTGCTACATAAAAAAAAGTTACAAATAAAAATGTTAAAAATAAATTTAAGACCTGGAAAAATTTCTTAGACCATGTTTCAAATGTACTATTTATTATAAATTTTAAAAAAAGTTTCAAAATATTTTCAATAAATCTACATAAATCAATAAATTTGATATCATAATACATCTACTGATTAGGAAATTAAAACTTAAAGAAAGAAAAATATTTACAGAGGTGTTTTCAAATCCTAGTTGCTTTTAGTAGCTTTACCGAAATTTTCTAACTGAACCATACATTTTGTGCGAAAAGATTAAATAATAATAATAATAAAAAGGCAATTACAAAATTCTAAATTTTTATCAGTGAAGACACAACAGATCTAACTCATGTATTTAGATTTTAATTTCAGAGCTAATGGATTAAATACTGTAAGCATATGTATATTATTAATATTTTGCTCCCACTCTTTACCAGAGTATTACAGTTTAGAGCAATAGATTAAGAAGAATTTATTGTTTTCTAAACAGTAGGACAAATAATAAAAACAGGAAATCATTATTAATGAAATGTTATAAATACTAACGAAAATGTTTCCAAAATATAGAAACCAGCATTTAGTACGCTAGCAAACAATAAAAGCATAAATGTCATTTTTAATAATGATTATAAATACTGAGAATAGAAAAAAAAAATATTTACAAATTTTATTGAAAAGTAACTATGTCGATAAGTCATTCGACACAAAACAAAACCATTCTACTTATCCACTAATAAAAATAAAATGACATTCATTCAGTTTTACTACGATAAATACCAAAATAATTCATGACAGTTCAGAGAACTGCCACAGCAAATGTGCATAGAAGGTACTTTTATCCTGCACATTTAAAAAATGCCTATATGAGAGAACAAAAAATGTATGTTTCTGGATTCAAATAAGGCCAATTAAAGGATGTGATTGCATTGACTCATGGTCCATATGAATACTATTGATAAGAAGATAATTTTGAAAGGCTTGCAATAAGAATATGCAACTGCATCATTATTTTTTATGTCGTCCTTTAATAATATACAAATGTCAGCTGTATTTACAAGATATGACAAAATCAATTATGAAAACAAAAGTAACATGTATGTTAGCACCAACAGAATAATCATGCATCATTTCGCAAATGCCATTTCTTGAAAAACTACAACTTTAGCAAAATTTGAATGACAACATCGTGAATGAAATCTGTTTAAAACTCCATGTTCTCAGTACCAGTAATTACTGTAATCTTGAGTAGAAACACTCGTAAACAATGATGCAAAATAATAATCTATATTTTCTTGCATAAAATATGTTTATTAAAATGAATTCTAAAAGCTTTTAAAGTTTTGCCAATTAGTTCCAATTCACCCTGAATAATTGAAATATTGATTAATTAATCAAATCCTTCAATTCCAAATCAAATTATTTCATATATAAGTTGTAGAGAGCTGCATTTATTATTTATAATTTTAGTAATTATTTTTAATCCCATTTTGGGAATTAAACTTTTAAAAAAATGATGATACACTTTTTTAATCTTATATTGTCATATTCTCACAAAAGAGGTATCAAACTTATCTTAAATCGAATAACCCTAATTACAAAACCAAACAGTTAACTTTGTCTTGGAACAAAATAGTGCAATAAAAACATAGGATAATACATTCAATAATTAAATTATTTGATATTTGAACAATTACAAATTTTATTTACATTGTCTTATATGAATTAAAATATAAAAAGGAATCACCCTTTTCAAAACAGTTAAGTTATTCATTAACATGAAAAAATTCGTAAAGCATTTACTAGATAAATTTTCCAACAACAAAAAAATTGGCCAAACATTCAGTTTTAAAAATCTTAATTACACAAAATAAATTTTGGAAATTTGGATTTTAATTAGAAATTTAAAAAAAACACTCTATAACTATTAGGAATAAAAATTTACACTATAATGATAACAAATAAAATTATTATGTTAATTTCAAAGTAGCCGAACAGAAATTCATGAAGATTTTAAATATTTTTTATTTCAAATAGTCGAAATTAATGTATTATGTACTACCTAATATAATCTTCTAAACATAGATAATTTCTGCAGAACTAGAACACATAAAGTTCAACAGAAAATTTTACAAATAATTTAATGTGGTAATAATTATAATTTGCTGTTAGAATATGCATTATATATTATATATATAGGCTTACAATAAAAAAAAAAGATCAAATATCCTGAAATAAGACATGAATAAAAAACGACTTTATAAAAATAAAATACAAAGAATTATTTAAAATATTATGAATTACTAAATAAAATTCTTAATCCGTAACTGGAAAAAGGAACATAGGAAATGAAGTATAATTTACTTTTTAATAGACTAAAAAAGAATATTTACATTTTTACTGACACATATAATGGAGAAATACCTTTAATTAATACTTTTGCTTAGCCTATATAACATGATTCATTATGAAAGAATATTTTCATAAAATTAAAATGTTACAAAATCAATTCAGAACTCATGAGCAAAACATGAAATATAAGATCTTCAATGTCAATATATTCTAACAACTTTTGGGCAAGATAGCATAAGCGCAAGTGATGCTGGAAGGTACAAATCCAAGAAATAAATGATGCTTAAAGGTTTTAAAAAAAAAGCAACTAGCAACAGTAACATGTTAAACAGAGTCGATGGAATTTTTAGCCATGACACTAGCCATTGAGATGGCTAGCAAATTGATCAAAAATAATCTTAAGGATGCAAGTTGAAAAATTATGAAACAGAATGGAATAGAAGATTAAGAAATAGCATAGAAAAGAAATAAGATAGTTAAGAAATATTCGGCATCTTCGAAACTGAACTCAAATAATACTGTCAGCACGCATTACAATTATGTGGAGCTGTTAAAATTGAATAAAGAAACCAACACCCACGATACTATTAGTAAACTAATCATAATTCTGTTCATGTCTAATTTTGTATTAGTGCCTCAATGGATAAATCTCCCTATTGTGTTCCTTTGATAGGACAAAATACTGTATCAATCTTTTAATGCTTTGCCCATAACTTCCGATATACGACTCCACTATCAGTACAACAGCAAAGACCCAAATAATATGACAAAGAACTACAATTCCAATGCTTTTCTTAATGATCTAATGGGTTAAGTGGAAGAGGAATGCTGTGGAATATGACTACAACAACGGATATTTTTCAACAAACTGCTCACCAAAATTGGGCTAATTCATGGAAGTTTTTCAAAATAAAATCACAAATGTAGGTTAATTTTGCATGAATTTTCGCACAGGAAAGAATGCTATATATTCTGTAGGTACTGCAAGGTCATTTTCAACTGACAGAAGATGTTATGTTTTCCCTTTATCAGGAGTTCTCAATTCATGAACTTGAGCAGAAATGTTAAATCAAATGCAATAAAAAATGGGGGTGGAGGACATTATTGCCATGAACTGATTCTATTCAAGATTATTGCTTAACGAGTACATTTTATTAAGTGCTAAATAATATTGCAGTGTAGTAACAGATTTTAATGAATAACAATTTTATTATAGAGAGGTAAAAGAAAAACAAGATGCATAGAAAGAGGAAAAAAACTACTATAACATCATATTTATTATTTTTAAAAATAAAATCAATATGAATATTGTATTCTACATAAAATCATCAAAATTCAAACAGCAATTAAATAGATATAATCAACTTTTAAACATTTGATTCAATGAGTTACAAATCATTTGGAAATGCATGGAATAATTTAATCATTCAAACATATTAAAACATAAAATATTCTACTAATGTTCTGATTCTTTTCTCAGTAATTTTTCTAGCACTCATCAAATGTTCAGAAATTGATTGTTCAATTTGTTTTGAAAGACAAAACATACAAAAGCTGTTGAATTACACTATTAACAGTTTCCTGCTGTTTCATAACACAAACAAATAAACTTGTAGCTAGCTACACAGGAGTTAGAAAGCATAAACGAAATTAATATATTTATAATTTAGAAAATGTTCCACTACCACTTTATAGCAGGTATAAAAATTTTAAAAAAACTATATAATGAAGCAAAAATAATAATAAATAAATGCAATCAGAAAATAAAATACATGATATACATAGCTATCTATTGGAATAGAGAAGAATTCTAGAATTATCCAGAAAGGATATAATCATATTAACTGCATTTATTTTGATAGAAGCAGCAAAAATACTATATGAGTGGCAAGTAAAAATGATAATTCATAGTTCTTTTTACAGAAATATGTTTAACATTTCAAATTCTTGTACATTTTTTATTTATCTAAAGCACAATATATAAAAATTATTTTTCTTCCCTTATTATTGAAAATATCTTAATCATTTCAAAATCAATGAACTTTCTGAAATACAATAAAAGGAACTATAGTGATAAATGGGGCACAGATACAAAGAAAAGTTTTTAGAAATCACATTAATAAATAGTAAAGCTTTGAAAAAAATTGACCAAGAATGATTTTTAAAAAAAAACCTGTGAATTGCAAAAAATGAAATAATACAAGCAATACAATTATTTATAAGATTACATCAAATTCCTTCTTCACATATTTGATAACATCATTTTGCATTCCATTTTATGCTTTTGATGCCAATAATTTTTCTGAAAAAAAAAATATGCAAAAACTTGATAAATAACAAATATGTAGTCTGAGAATATATACAATATAATTATTGCATTTAGTAACAGTAAAACCACAGTTAATTGATATCACATAGAAATTGCAAATCAGAAAATTTAAAATAACATTATATCTTTTAATCTGAATTTTTGAAGCTTTTAATAAAAATTTCAATAATCAAATTATAAATAAACCTATTCTAGGATTATTTTGATTTCATATTTAGGATGGAATTACTATTTTTTAAAAGGATGCATTCATATTCTAAGAAATAATAAATTCAGTACAAGTTGTTTTGATGCTCTAATGTTATTGTTAGCTTTGCATAACAAAAATGTAGAAAAAGACATACAGGTTACTAAATAAAATCAAAATACATTCTTTAAAATTTTCATACAAATTCCGACTTCTATTTTTCTTGTCTATTTTTTAAATAAATGTTAAACCTTCAAAGCCCTGCATTTATTAATTTTTTTTTTTTAATGAAATGACATTTCCACAGTAACAGATATTTAAATTTACTTCAAAAAATTGTTTCGTTTTCAAATGAGGAATATATCCAAATTTTTAATCAAGATCTCAACTTTTTATGACTCAATACTTTATTAGCAATTTTTCTTAGTGATTATCTTTGCTCTGGTTTGCATTACTCTGATTTTGCTGAACCCGACTCAAGTTTGAGCAGAAAATACTTCATAAAAAAGTCCACAGAAGCTTGTTTTCCAGCTGATGCATTTTCAAGTTATGTTATTTATATGTTTTTCCATTAAATAATCTGTGATAAATTAAAATAAAATTATAAAATTGATTGATCAGTAAACAGAAAAATCAAAAGGAAAAAAAAAAATAGTTTGCTTACAGCACAAATTGTACCGCAGTAGGCAACTTTGGCACACTGCTTGCAGCGAAGTGTAGCTGGTTTATAACAGACTGCACAAGTCATTGGAGTAGTTTCTTCTCGCTATAAGTTATGATGCAAATTAACTTGTATTAATTTAATAATTATTTTCGATGAAATATACTCATCGCCTTTCGCATGTAACATATTGCTTCAAACAGTATAAAATAACTAATTAAAAACATTCTAATACATCAAAAAGCAATGTACAGTTGAATAATGGAAAGCTGTGATATTATCTAATAGAAAGCTGTGATATTATCTGTTTCAGGCGAGTTGATGCTTCAATAGCTGCTGTTTGAGTAAGATAATTTAAAAAAAGGAGGGGGGGGCAAGAATAGAAAATAAAAAATCATTTTCATTTGTTTCTTTATTTTTTTAAATTAGAATGGATGTAATACTTTAAAATCTTTCAAGATTAACTGAGGTTTATTTCAAGTTGCAACCAATAAAGAATCAATTTTTTTGCTATTTAAAAACAAAAAATACTAGCCAAAATATATAATTAGAAAGTTTATACACCCACATCAAACACTGTAATATAATATTGTATTACACATAAACACACACACAAGCATATTATATTATATTATATTATATATATATATATATATATATATATATGCAGAAACTGATTAAGGATGTTTGTCATTATACTTGAAAAAATGATACCATTGATTCTTAAAAATGATAACATTGACTAAAAATTATCTTAAAAATGCTCTTCAAGAGTTAAATTTTATAAATTTAATGCTAATTTCTTCTTCTCTTTTAAAAGAAATACACTTCCACAAAGATTAAAGATGTATCACTAACATAGTATAAACTAAAACAATTTACCAATAAAAAATTTTAATAGATAGCAATTTTAAGCACTTTATCTCAAATGTAAGTAACATGCTTGACAAGCAATGTAAAATGCTTTGAATGTATACATGAATGTCATCTCATATCTTCAATGTGAATCGCATTATACAGCAGATGTGAATCTCTCATCTGCAATGTCTCATAAAACTTTACGAAATAAAATATTTTAGTAATGTCTCATAAAATAAAATATTTTATGATAGTAATGATTTTTGAGAATATCGTAATCAGTATTATTTCAACTAATAAAATTAGACATTTTAACAATTTTATATAGCTCCATAAATGAATATAAATATTATATTTGCCTCAAAGGTACAGATTAGATATTTTAAATAGTTTTGTTATTTGACATTTATATATACATTGAATGCTACACATTAACAAAAAATTGTGAATGGTATGATATGATAACAGAAGATGTATCTCAAAAAAGAAAAAAGAAAGTATATTTCACAGATGTACAAATAAATACAGTAAATAAAGATACTTACAATATTTTTCAAGATTTTTTAGGGGGGCAAAGAGTCAAAATTGGCCTTCCTTTGACATTCATTAAAATAGAGAATTCACATTTCCCTTTCTCAAGAATTCTCAAATTAACATACACAACATTCTTACTTTGGCACACTCCAAAAAATAGCAGTATTCAATACACACTGATTAGTTTTCAATCAATATTATTTGAACTGCACTGCAATCAGGAAGCAGAATTGAAGGGCATTTAGACAAAGAATCACATGCACTGCTTAATAAAGAAAAAAAAAGTATTTGTAGTATCACAGTTGAAGACATTTAAACTGTTCCAGCAGCCAGAAGGAAGGTTTTAAGACATAATATGTTTCTTTGATGACAGGTTCGTCTTATCTCAATCAGATGATGCATTCATCAGGACCTCTGTATTTCAAAGAAGAGAACCTTAAAAGAGGAAATTGAGAAGACAAGAATTTGTCACTCATTTTTCAAAATTTGCTTTCAGTTCTCGCAAAATGAGCACAAAAATATCATGAACTGAATATTACGTGATATAAAATAGATCAATATTTCATGAAAGTTTAAAGAAGTATAGAAATAATACTGGCAATTTTAATCAGGAGTGCCCATTAAAAGTAAGAAGAGCATTTTGCATCATGAATTTATATTTGAAAGAAATGAAAATTTTCAAAATTATTTGACCTCACCTAAGAACTGAGCCTGCATATTAATTAATATATATGTTCGCTCAATTAATATATACAGTGGTGGCCAAAAGTGTGGACATTTTTTTTAAAGTTTCATGTTTTTCAACTTTGCATGCTTGTAGATTATATTAATTTTCACTTAAATACAAATGTTTAGACATCAAATTGAAGGTAATTCAATGTAAGATTTAATAACAAAAACAGTATTACAATATCTGTATTACAAAAAAAGTTACGTTCACTTTAGTAGAACAAAAAACATGAATCAAAACACAAATCATTTTGAATAGTGACGTGTTTTGTAATAAAAGTGTACTAACAAATCACAAACACTGTTCTGAGGACCCATCAAATGTCTGTAACTATAATTTAGGTTATTTGGATGGTAAAAGAGGTATTATTGTGGAAATATTTTGCGGAATGATGCATACTAGTACAATTAAATAGAGTATTGCTGTTTTTGAATATTTTAAGTCCTTTTTTTTTAATTAAACTAATTTTAAACAAACAACACCAACAAGAAGAACTGATTGGACAAAAAAGAAGCCGAATTGTCATATTGAGAGAAAATGGCCTCTCTTATGCTGAAATTGCAAGACAAGTTGGTGGTTCAGTGACTTGTTCTGGTGTACGAAAGCTCTGTTTACGTTCTGAAAAAATGAAATCAGTGGAAAATAAGGCCATATCAGGCAGAAAAAAAAATGCACAACTGCTACTGCCGATAGAAAAATTAAATGGCTATGCCTTCAAGATAGAAAAATTTCATCAGATTAGATGTGAAATGAATGCAGCGGATATTGCAGTAAGTTCAAGAACAAAAAGAAGAAGGTTTTCAGGATTTGGACTACAAGCTAGAATTCCAAGGAAAAAACCATTTTAAATCAAAAGCAACTTTAAAAACGAGTTAAGTGGCAAAAGAACACATTAAATGGTCTGAAAATCAATGGAAGCAAATAATCTGGAGCGATGAGACTAAAATATCGCTCTTTGGTAGTGATGGTAGAAAATACGCGAGACGTAGAGTAGGTGAAGCGCTTCATCCTGATTGCATTGAAGCAACTATAAAAACAACAAATGCCATGATTTGGGCATGTATGTCTGCAGATAGTGTGGGCCGAATTCAAGTGATTAATGGCATCCTGAATAGCAAAAAATACATCGAAATTGTTCTGGAACCAAAATTGATAGTTTCCATCAAGGATTTCTTCCCCAACAAAGCACCATTTATTTTTCAACAGGATTTAACTCCATGCCCCACAGCAAAAGTATGCAAAGCATGGTTTCAAAATAAAGGCATAGATGTATAGCATGGCCAGGAAACAGCCCTGGTCACAATCCAATTGAAAATTTGTGGCGACGTTTGAAAATTCTTGTACGACAAAAACGTCCATCTAATAAAAGACAACTTATTGAATCTATAATTGATTCTTGGCATTATGTGATTACAAAAGATGAGCTCCAAACACTCGTTCACTCGATGAAAAGACCCTGTGAAGCTGTCTTAAAAAATAAGGGTTATCCTACTAAGTATTGATTGTGTATCACTTTAAAAAAATGCAAATCTAAGATAGATCTTACTAAAATGAGTGTAACTTTTTTTTTGTAATACAGATATTGTAATACTGTTTTTGTTATTAAATTCTACATTAAATTTGATATATAAACATTTGTATTTAAGTGAAAATTAATATATTCTACAAGCATGCAAAGTTGAAAAACATGAAACTTTCAAAAAATGTCCACACTTTTGGCCACCACTGTATGTTGCTTAATACATTTAATTATGTGCATATCAAAGCCAGGAGCAATATTTATAATTTACATTACAATCTTTCCTTTGTCATTGAATTTGATTTTGAACAATAGATTTAACAACTTCATTATGTTTGGTGAAAATTATGAAGTAGATTTCACGATATAAATTTATTTTAATTTTCTTTCCATATAGCTTTATTATGAAAAAAATGTTTTGCATTTTTGTTTTGGTTTTGAATTGTATTTCATATTATACATTATTTTCAATTTAAAAAATTCTGTGATATTTATAATGAAAACTTGCATTCAGAAATAGAAATATTATTTTTAGCAGAGATTTTCACACTACCTCCTTAAATGTTTGAACTAAGAATTATAGTAAAAGGAACTAATTTTGAACTTCTGGCTACTAAAATCAATTCTTTTATAAGATATATTTTAAAATGAAAAATATCTTACTTGTAAAGTGCTTAAGTAACTTAAACTATATTCAAACTTTGTACATTAAAATTCAAACATTTTAAAATCATGCCAAAGCAATTCTGTTATAAATATGAAATTCTGATTTCCTCCCTTCCCCCAGCATTTCTTGCTTTAGTTCCATGCTAGCAATTAAATAGTGAGGAATGTTACTTTTAAATTATTAACAATTTATTGCAAGAGGTAAGGCTAAGATTATGAGTTATCAGATTTAATAAATTTCCAATCAAGCTGCAAAATAAAGTTTAAAATTATTCTTGCATCTTCTGCAAAACGAAGGTTAAAAATATCTTCAAATTGCCTTAGGCCATTAAAACAAACTTTTATGTTGTTATTTTTAATGTGAAAAACATGAGCACCCCTGATTATATATGTATGTATATATAATATAAATAACAACATAAAAGTTTTTCAATCATTCATATAGCATTAATACATTTATACATGTTAACCTAAGCAAGAGCAATAGCATGCAATTTTAAGAAGACATACAAGCAAGAAAAATAAGTATCATGCAAGAATAATTGACACAGTTTAGGCAAAAGGAAAAGAGCTTCATTACAAAAACTAAGTATAACATAATTTTTTACAAAGCTCAATTACTTCTATAAATAACTTATCATTTTCAACAGCAGACATGAAGTAATAATAATTTTAAAACTCCACAAATAACATGCAATAGGACAAATCCTTCACCAAACACACAATTAACATGTTTTATTAGAACAATTCCAGTTTCATCTATTTCTGTACTCAATTCATTTGAAACACAGTATGGTTAGTGGCCTTTAAATTTCTTATGAAAATCACTATTTATTTATTTATATTTTTGCAGATTAAAAACTATAACAGTTGGCAATAGTTTGATGCTACCAATAATTTACTTACATAAATTACTGCTGGAAGACAGCCCCCCCCCCTCCTCAATAATTATATGAAGAAAATTTCCTCTCTTTATTGCCCCTAACTTTATAAAGGTTGCAATTATATAAATGAAAATGAGTGGAAAATAATGTAATTAATGAGTTATATGTATTGGCTAAGAGGCAGATGAAATTAATAAAAATCAGTTTTCAGTCAATAATGTTTAAGCAGCAGCAGATACATTTAAACTTTCTGTATAAAAATTAATTAGAATGATTTTTCAAATTTTAAAAGTAGATAAATTATGAAAAATTTCACACTTCCCATGATTTTCATCTTGTTGGAAAAGTTAATGAATTTTGGAGACATTCATACTACCTACAATATATTTCTTGCTGGTTAAAATCAAATTAAAATTAATTATTCTCATAAAATAACAAAAACAAAACATTATATAGAGACACCTGAATCCCTATTTATTGAAACCCCCACCCTTTCAAATCTACAATTAATTTTAAAAATAATCTACAAAACGAAGAAAAACTTTTTACAAAAATTTATGCTTATCAATTATAGTCAAAAGTATCCATTCCATTATGCAGACTAGCTCCACCTTTTCTTATTACAATAGAAATTTGCAGAAGATTAGAATTCATTAAAAAAAAAATGGTGGTGGCCACACTAGTTGTTTAATCATTTCTGTTTTTACCTTTTCTTCTATATATCTTTATAATTTTGCAATAAAATTTTTACTCTGAATTCAATTTAGTTTTAGATTTCTTATAATGAGTATGATTCCTAAATTAATGCTAAGGATAATTTCAGTTTAATAAATGAAATGGAAAAAGGATAAAAGATTATTATTATTATAGTATCAATCATCTTGATAATTAGTGACTCAAAAATTGAAAGCTTTGAAAGTGTTGGATACTGAAAATAAATTTAAAATCTGACAAGACTGATGAAACAGTATTGAAATGGATAAAAATGATATACCTGACAATATAACCATTTGGTTTGAACATTAATGATAAAGTGATTGAATATGATGCAAATTTAAGAATTTCCAACTTTCAAACCAACTCAAGGTATTAAAAAAAGACATAGTATTAAAGCAAAGGTTAAGAGAGTGAAAATGCTTGTAAACTGAGTACATCATGCTCCAATGGCAAAACATGTTTCTGAAAACTATTATGGGGTCAAAAATGGACTCATAACGATAGTGCCCGGGGGGCACTATCGTTATTACAATAAAATTATTTTATTGTAATAACCATATGTTATTACAATAAAATTATTTTCAAGAGACAAAAATGTTTTAGAGCAAAAACAGTCAGGATCAAATTTTGATTGTCAATTATGCAAACATGACAATCAAAGCAAGAGAAAAAAATTTAAACACATATATAGTTTCAAAAGCATGCAATCATTTCAAGTAAATTATGATTATTACTATATTATATATAGTAATTTCTAATTATCTACATTCTAAAAGTAATCACTCAAACTCCAGCTTCATTTTAACTTTTAGAGTTAGTTGTGTAGCAGCACTCAGAATCTTAACAAGTTTAGCTAAAAAATAAATAAATAAAAAGATGTTCTAAACACTTTTTATCCACACTTAAATGCAACACCTGTAAACCTTCACAAAGCCAGCTTCTTATACTATTGTTTGATTTGCATATTTCTTGACATGAAACCGTGATTGGCTATTATCTAACATATCTGCAACAAGTTACAGCAAGTAGCAGCTCCAATTCAAACTGGATTCCCAAAATTAACATTATGCTTAACTTTTGGAAGTGAGTGCAAAATCTCAAATTTATTTTCTAATTCAACTTTGAATTAAAATTTTGAGAAACCCATTCTTAGTAGGCCTCTAATACCAAAAAATAAATCCCCAAATTTCATGCTCTTAACTTCATTGGTTTTTATCGCTCTTTTATCAGAGCAAACCGTTGCACATAAAGAGAAATTTTACTGGGAAAAATATTTATTTTTATAAGAATTATAAAAAGAATACATGAAAAAGTCATGTTTTGAAAACATTATGTTCTTTAGCAGCATATTTTTTTCATATATTCAGTAAAAACTGAAATTTGAAGAGACTGATCCGACAAATAATTTTCAAATGGACGAGGACATTCAGAAAACACGAAAGAAATCACAATTGAAAATTTGTGGCTTCAAATTAAAATTTTAGCAAACTGGATTTAATTGGCCGACATAATTTAAATGCCACAATTAATTACAAATCAATATAACACAGTAAAACCCCTTTAATAGGTAATTCAAGGGAATGCTTCAAAACAATATATTAATGAGAATGATTATCGAGTGAGTAATGTACTATACAGACTACACTGTAGACGCCTTTAGAGCATCTTCTTCCATGTTTGATATATATCTTTGGCGTACCAAATTCATCTTGCCATATTCTTATTTTCAGGAAATTCGATTAATCGGCAAATTTTTCAATTAATCAGCAACACATAAAATGTTAAACATAAAATTACAGGGCATAATTTAAATAAATTCCTCAACATTTAAAACACTAAAAATTGTTCAAATTTTTTTCGAGCTGAAACAAGCATGGTGAAGTATTTATTTTGTACTAGGATTCCAGATAACTATTCCAGTATAACAATAAAATGTTATTTTAATATGTGTTGGAGCCTCTATTTCACATTGGATTCATTTCTCGAATTCTTCCCTTTGGATGGTTTTCTTACTTGATACATCCAGTAAACAAATCTTTATGACCATGTTTTCAAATTATAATATTCCACATATGGTTTTTTAAAAATCTCTGCACTTCTCGGAGAAAATTAGCTTAAAAATGATTTTAGTTGCTTAAAAATGGTTTTCAAATATAAACCCTTATAATAAATACCTAAGCATATTATGCAAGGTTTGCCATAATTAAAAATGGCACGAAGAGCATGTTCAAGCTTTCTTATTACCTATTTAAGAAGAATTCTATATAAAGGTGATTAGAATCTAAAGGAAAAACTCAAAAACTCCATGTAAATCAAACAATAAGGGAATATATATTAATATATCGAATGGATATAAAGAAAATCTCTAAGTATAAGTTTATTGGACAAGTAACAGTGGTTCAGCTTAAACTCCAGTTTTCTGAGTAAAATAATCTTCAATGCAAGGAGATTTCAAGAAAAAAACAATATAATCAACCAAAAATAAATATGGAGTGCATTATCCATAACAGTGGAGTGTTGTTTCCATAACTACTACAGAAATTCCACCATTTCACCAATAAAAATAAAACGTATTAAGTTGCTTTTCATGATTGGGATTATATTTAATGATTAATACACCTCAATTCATTATTTTAAAATATAATAAAATTTGAAAATCTGAGATTCATAACAAAGGAAAATAAATTCTGGGGGAAAAGCACTAAGTAAAATCGATCTGAAGTAATCCTGGTTCAAAGTGCTTTATAAAAATGTTAAAGATTTCAATTTGTATTTTTATATTGAATGTGAGGAGAGAAGAAGAAACCTTTTCTCAGACACTGGTTTCTCAGTTTTGGTTTTAAAAATATTATAAACTATAATTTTCCATAAGCTATCAGTGATTTTTGATATTATCAATATAAATTTTTTTTATTTTTAATATAAAACGCATTTACAGAAAATGCCACTCTTCTGTGATAGCAAACAAAATGCATGTAGATGTAACAAATACAATAATTTTTGGCTTGGAAAGGGAAAAAGTTTTCGCTTTCTTATTACTCTTGGTGCATAACATAACTTTTAGCTAACGTAATGTTAATAAAATAGTATAAAAATAATAATAGGAAATAATTACAAAAGAATAAGGAAAAATCAGACCAAGATTAAAAAACATTGAGTCATTGGCCAAAGGATATATAAAATACAAAATAAAATTTTCCCAGAAATGAAGTGTTAACAATTAAATGTTTTAAATAAGATAAATTGATTTTAATTAAATACACACATGATATAACAGAGAAGAAAAAACATTTTAACAATAAAATAAAAAACATGCAATTTTTGCATACATTGTTTACAAATAAAATAAGATATATTCACAGTTGCATATATGAATGGTTCCCAAAATCAACAAGATACCACTCATGTTTGTTTATCATCTAAAAGAATACCATAAAACACTCATTAAAAATTCTTATCGAAATGTTAAAATATTAATTAAAGAATGTATAAGGCAAAGAAACAAACAAGAAAAAAAAAGCAATAATAATTTAATTTCTTATATTTATATTTTTTTAGCTATATTTTATACTTTTCTACACAAAGCTGAGGTATTTGCTACATTTTTATACTGAGAATCACAAAATCGAGTATGCATTTCATAAAAATTTTCAATTTGCCCACGTATCTTTTCAAAACAAATTACTGTAATTAATTGATGAGAAGTTACTATTATTTTTAATTCTCAAAATTAGCTCTATATCAGAAACAGGAATTGACATTCAGAAATTATTTGTCTGAAGGAAATAAATTGCCATGTGAAATTGCAAGAATGTTTGATATAGTCATTGATGCATTAAAAAAATAATCCATAAACAAAAAAAAATCTGGACTAATTATCATGAAAGAAAGAAAAAAGGAATTCTCAGTTTAATGGCTAAGAGAAAAATAATTAGACAAATGCCAAAAAATTTAAAAAGAGTGCTGTAGAAATTGCTAAATACACAATAGAAGTGTTTCATTAGCAAAGGATACTTGAGAAAAATAATTAAAATGTAAAGTAGCTAGGAAAAGGGATGGGATCTCTCTTATTTCCAAAATAAAAAGAGATGAAAATAGTTTTGTTTGCTAAAAAGAATATTTCGGAACTCAAATATTTTTGGAATAATGCTATAATTTATTTTGACAATAAATTTAACCGTTTCAGAAGTCAAAATCAAGCTAGAAATGGTGGATGTCTAATACTGAGCTACATCTCACAACTACATTTCTCACAATCAAGCATATGGAATGCTTGTACCTTACTTATATCAGATATTTTTTATCAATAGAATTTTGAAGAAGTGAAATATTTGGTTATAATGCAGAAAAATTTAAAACATAGTACATAAAAACTGGAATTCCAGTTTTATTTTTCAACAAAACAATTATTCCAAACGTAATAACTTTTACATTTTTTACTATAACTCTAAAATGCAATTGAAAATGGTGGCAACTCCAAGTCTCTGGACTTCAATGTTACTGAAAATTTGTTCAGAAGCAAAACGTTTAAGAATGCCGAGTATATAAAAACTGTGATAATATAAGAATAGACATAAGTAATCCTTCAGGTAACATTTATTATTCTTAACTCCATGCCACATCATTTTTAAAAAACAAAAGCATATATAACCAACTATAAGTTCACATAACTTTTCCTTTGGTTAACAGGTTAGATTAGGTACATATTCAATTTTTTCATCAAGAAATTTGTGAATTCTTACCAATGTTAATAAAAATATTAATTATCATTTGCTCCTGTTTATAAGCTTTTTATAAATGTTACTGAACATGTTTTTTTAAAATTATTATTATTATACTGTTGTTTTTCAGCTTAAATGTGAATTTAACATTTTTATGCTTTCAATGAAGGCAATGGTGCATTCACAGTTTTGAGAGCCATTTTATATACATATCATAAGATTAAAACTGTCTGGACACTTTGAGACTACCACATTTTTTAGAAATTTCTCCAAGAAAAAGTTGGACAAACTTTTCGTGCAGTTCGATCAAATACACTTGAACTTTCATCACCCAATGCCAATTGTAATGTTACCGATAAAAATATTCCACTCTTTTATTTTGTATCATCCTTTGTAAATACAATCAATTCGGATAAATCCCAATCTAGGAATTGAAAGCTTTTTCTAAATGTTTAAATTGTGTGATTTATTAATGAATAAATAACCCTAAACATGAATAAATAGCAAAAGTCAATGAGCTGAAGTCTAATTTTTTTATTATTATTATTCATTATATTCTTCTTTCACAGACCAAACTGAAAGTTAATATTTTGTTTCAGCACTTTCAAAAAAATATTATACTTGGTATTACGTTCTTTTCTATCAGTGAATCTCTATTTGATTAAATACGATTAGTTCAGATTCGAGATTCACAAACATATAGGATAGAGAAGATCCCATTGTAAGAAAACAAAGTTTCTACTGTTACTATGTCAAATTACAAATGAACAATTCAATACAAAGTTAGACCACCTTTGCTCTTAATACTGCATGGATTCTTCTTGACATGGACATTATGCGATGTTGGTAAGTGGTACGATAAATCAGAATAAATCCAATGAAGTGCTCTTTCCAATTCTTTTAGATCTGATGGTATTACTATACTGTTCGAATTAATTGGGGCAAACCTGTTTTTCTTGTTTGAGTTAGTATGTGGTTACCAATGATGTTCTGAATACACTAAATAACAGGATTAGCAATACAATAAAATACTCATAGACAATCGGACACTATCCATCATTATCCACACACAATGCTAAGAAATTGCCTCCATCATCATGAAGAGTTGTAGCATTGGAATTGGGTCTATGGTTTCATGTAGTTTTCCCCATATTCGTACACTGCCATCTGAATGGCATAATTAAGAATGGAATTCATTAGATCACATGATCCTTTTCCAATTATCTGCTGTTCTTTGTTCTCCTTTGCAAACTGAAGACATTTGCTCTTTTCAAAGCAGATAAGACTTTTGTTTAGGTTGATGGCTTCCTTTGCTTATATGGTGTATTCAGCATCGAACAGTCCATTCAGAGATTTGTGCAATTACTCCTTGATTAAGATTCCTTGCAATTTGATATAGTTCTATTGGACTGAAGAACTCTGGTAAGCCTTCTTTCACACAGAGTATTAAGTAGCCGAGCATTCATAACGATCACAAGCCTGGCATTGATAACTGTAGATATAGAATATTTCACAGTTATTTTGCTGATACTGTTTCTGAAACTTTGAGTACCTACAATCATCCCAAGTTCAATAACTCAGTTAAATTACGTTTCTTTTGCCCATCTCTTCACAATTGATTGATTTTTTCAACCCCCCCTTTTTTTAGCTATTTTGCTTTTTAGCAATAACGACAAGAAGTTATAGCCGACTAGCATATAAGTGTAAGAAAGACATAATTTGGACACTTAAGAGTATATTCAATGTAAATATTGCAAATAATAAATATAATTTCTTTTTTGAAGCACTTTGCTAATAGATATGAGATTTGCTATTGCATGTTTACATATAATAGAAAATCTAGGTTAGGTTAATCTGCGACAATTAGATCCGAGATATTGTTAAAAAAATAACAGCCCATCTAGAGACATTTTTTTTTACAATAAAGACATATATGAATCGCATGAAAAAATTATTTACAACTTTCATCAATTGTATTATTTACTGTTTATAACTTATATGCATTTTGGTATTAACATATTTAGAAAGATATTAAAAATTCTTTTTTTAAATCTATGGCTTTACACAATATGTTTTATTTAAATTGCGGAGAGTACTCCATCAAATTGCACAAATTCATCGCATATGCAAGTAAAGTGCTATATAAAAAAGTTGAAGAAAATACTTTGACGTTCTGAGGAAATATTAGCATTGTAAAAAATATTTAACTGTGCATGCATGAATCACAACATTTTTCTTTCTGAACTTCTAAGACAAATATAAAGGGCAGATTATTTAATTGGATAATTTTACCCCATCTGCTGTACTCTACACAACTATTATAAAACTGTCGGAAAATAGCTAGTTCATTAAATTATCTCAAAATGTGAACAATTTTTCTAGGAGGACATTCACTATTTGAAGGACAGAATGACAAATTGTACAGCAAACTATGAATAAATTATTTATGTCCTTTCCGATTAAACATACTTCTTTTCTTTAAGAAATACTAGTAATTATTAATTGGCATATGTGGTCTGCATACCTCTCAACAATGGTTATCTAATCATTAGTAGCACCCTTCTTACAAATATATTACGCACTAACTGCCTTTGACAACAAGCTATTTTGCCAGGATTGGTACTCATTAAAATTTTCAATTAAATATTTAATGTAACTTGGGTCTCTTAATAGTCTTTTCTAACCAAATAGTTTTAAGCTCAAAATTCGGATAGCTATATAACTCATGCTATTATAAATTCATATAATAGCATGATATTCATTGTACTTAATATTCATTGTACAAAATATCTTTGCATTTTCTATCAACTTGAATAAAATTTGAAATTGAAGAGGAAGTGATTAAAAATTTCAATAAATATACATTTTTAAAACAGAAACCAATCCTGGTTTTTTTTTTAAATATGCCTCAGAAAATCTTACTTTTCATTATTAATGTCTTAAGTGTACTACAATTTTTCTTTCTTTCTTTCTTTTTTTTTTACAATTTATAAAATATCTCAAAGATTTATTTAATATAAAATTCTCTATTCCTCAAAAAATTCCTTTTTACCATTAAAAGAATTTAAGAGCTCTAAGTAATATTTTATTTTATGTCAGTCAATAAATGTATTTTGGTAATAATTATGAAGACTAAATTCTATACAGTCCTTTGATCCTATGAATCATATTCAATAAAATAATCTTCATCATCTAACATTTCAATTCGATCAAATCCGAAGAATGATTATGATTCGACAATCAAATCTGATCAAGTTATAAAGCTTTGAATATCATTAAATAAAGCTTTACATCATTATATATACTAACTGCCATTCTTATTTATAATACTTTCAATTATTTTGTGTGTTTTTACAGAATAGACATTAAAAAATTGTCATAACTCAATCCATTTTAATCATACAACAATGAAACTTCTTTATTTATTTAAAATATTAGTATCTAAAGAAAATTTTAATATGACTCAGGTCAGAGGATCTGTATAAAAATTTAAAATGCATAATTCAACAAAGCATTTACTGCATCAAATAAAAAAATATCATTATTTAATTCATTTAGACTAAATTTTTAATAAATATAACTTTAAAACATTATAACTTTTAATAAATAAAAACTTTAGAAAGCAGCCGTTGTGTCCTGACTGTTATCTATCAAACTATGTACAAGTGATGGATATTCATTCAGCAACCCAAGGTTTTTTCTTTCTTTTTTTTTTTTTTTTTACTTTTAATTCTTTGGACTGATACTCTACTTCCACCCCTCCACCTTTTTTTTTTTTTTAAATTTTTACTTAATTTCTTTTTTTCCTTTTGTTTCTATATATTTTTCATATCTCTTTGTGAATTCCTCACAGCCAAAATCGATTGTTTTGACACTTCATCATTACTTATTCCACCATTTGCTTAAATGCTGCTATTCTCCTTACAATGAATGATTCTTCTTTCATATTCTAACAGACTTTCTTTATTGATAGAATATTTTTTTCACAACATAACTGTTACCATGGAAAAGTATTATTATCATTTTTAACAATGATATAGCACTATTGCAAAGTAGTAAGAGCAAATCAGATAAAATTTATTAACTATTTCCTTCTTTGAAAAATCAGTAGAAAGAAATCAGGCTTAGATTGCTGTAGCTACGATTGTTTTGGCAACACTAGATTTCAGATGCAGATAATTGTATAAAATTGCTGATCATACTGATATTTGGTATGAAATGCTCTCACAGCAATTTCTCTTGGGTTTTTAAGATATTTTTTTGAATATCCTGACTTTGCCAGATTGATAAAATTCCATAACTTTTAATTGATATCCTGACTTTGCCAGATTGATAAAATGCCATAACTTTTAATTGATATCCTTGATTACTAGGTTCCATCATTCATTCAGGTATTTTCTGAAGAATTTTAATAAAAAATATATTTTTAAACATTATTTACTATTATTTAATAGCCATTTATTATTGATTAAATATATAAGTTAAATAATTTATTTAAAAAATTGCAATACAAATTGATCAAACATATTAGCACTATTTGTTAGACATTTGCAATTTCTTTTCACTGAGTAGCACATACTTTTGTTTATAAATGCTCAATTCAGCATAATAACAAACTCCCATATTCAATTTGTTATGAGGAATAACTCCAGTGTCTTTGTATTTACACTGGAATGAGACTCCATTCAGTTAGTTTTTTCTTATTATGCTGAAAATTCTTTCACTACCATCAGCATTGAATCAAACAAAGATTGTGGAAGAGGGTTTTGCAGTTTTCCTAATATATACAGGTATGCTGCATTTATAAGAATGAGTATTGCACTCAAATATGACCATTTTAAAGCAGCATATCATTATCACTATCTTTGAAATAGTCAAAATCTTTCACTTCATTAATTTTTGGTCAGTTCTCTAATTGGCCTAGTGACAAATTTTCACTGTAAAATGCAAATTTTTACAAGACCATATTTCAAAAAATGTGGAATTCAAAAGTGCCCGGAAGCTTCTGATCACATAGCATACACAGACAAATATATACATGTAAAGGGAAATAAGATAACAAAGCAACAACTGAACATGCACTTTCAACAGCAATTTTAAATAATCAGAATTTATCATGCGCACACTAAAAATCCATTCTTTTCAAAATCAAAATTTTACTCACCTTACTATTTGGCATAAGATATGTCGCATTTGGAGATGCTTGATTGACTGAATTTGAAACCTGTACAGGCTGCTGAACATTGCCAGTGTTATAAACACGAGACACCTGTTGTTGATTCAAGACTTGAGAATTGGCTAAGGCATAATTCTGTCCAATACTGTTCACTAGCATTGTACCACCAGAATTCATAGTTTGTTTATAAGTATATGAGTTCATGTTACTGTTTATGGCTGGAACTGAAGACTGAACAAACCTCTGAAATAGCTGTCCACCAGTTGTTCCTGGTACATTAACTGGTTGGACATTCATATAATTACCTCTTACAATGACATTTGCAGTAGAAGGATTAGTATTTAGGTTAGGCATAATACTGGAGGGTGCTGGAGGTTTATTCACCACAACTTTAGCAAAATTCTGATTTCCAGTCGGAAATGGAACAGTAACATTAGGCGGTCCAACTTGTCCTTGGTGCATCTGCATCACCTTCTGAATCTGCAAGTTATTACTGCTAATAGATACAGCAGATGTTACAGTATGCTGCTGCACCATCTTCTGAATCTGGGAGTTGTTATTTATAGATAGAGCAGGTGCTATAGCACGATGGCGTTGATTCCCAAGTGCATTTACTAACTGGTTACTTACAGAAACTAAAGCCAGACTACTAACCGGAGCAATCTGTGATGTATTTGGTGTTGATGTAGGTATCTGAGGTGAAGGAGTAGCATTTTGAGAAAAGGCACACTGAGATAATGGAGAACTAACGGTTTCAAATTGTTCTTTTTTTATCTGTTGAGGTGTCATGACACCATCATCATTTTGAGACATAGCACTTTCTGGTCGGGCAGGTGTTCTAGGTCCACTGCCACGCGATGGAGTTTCTCGGAATTCACTCATAATTTCAGTTCTTGGTGCAATAGAAAATGTAGCATTGGAAGCAACAGGCATATCAGGGGCTGGAAAATGATGTACAAGCCCTAACTGACCAGGGTCAATTGTCACTGAGGAATTTCCTTGTATAGACTGAATCTGAGTCTGTATCTTCTCAATATGGTTAATTGGCTCTGCTAATCGAGATGCAAAATCACATGACTGGGCATTTTCCATTTTCAATTCCATAGCAGAAGGTATCTTCTCTGTTGTCGGAATTGATTCGTTTTGAAGTATTGGGGGAGGTGGTGCACTGTTTGCAAATTGACAAGAAGACCTTGCTTCCTCAAGCTCTAAACCTTTTTCTTTCTTTATTTGAAGAAGTGTTTGTTTTCTTAGTATGGTGTCTGAAAGTTTGGTAAATGTTCCAAACTTGTTTAAAAGTAAATTAGCAATCTGCAAAGTACGTCCATGCGATTCTAGATGTCTTAATTTTGCTTGTGTTGTACTGTCTTGTGTTTCTGCACTTTTGACCTTTTCCAATTCACTTTTATTAAAATCAATTTTTCGTTTTAATGTCCATTTTGGATGTTTCTCTATATCTATAAGACCTAAAATACATAAGGCATCCAACTCAGCAAAGCAGTCTTCTAACGAGGCCTCTGAAGAAAGATTTTCAGCTTCCGACTGATAAAAGAAGCTTCCTTCTGAACTATTTCCATCAACAGCTGAACTTTGACTAAAATCTGCATTCTGTTCAGGCACTTTGTTATCATCTGTTTCGATGCTCTCATTATTATCAGTCTGCTTAGCTGGCATTTCAGAATTAAGCGAATTATCATCAAAACTTGCAGTATTAAGATTTTCATTAACAGAATCGTTTATTATTGCACCGAGATCCTCAGTGCAATTTTCAGTAGTCAAGTTAGAATTGTCTTCATACGAATCAACCAAGTCTAGTTCTTGGTTGTCAAATAAATTAAAATCACTATCAGAATCTTTAGGTTGCAAATTCTGAATTTGTATTTCAGGGTTGTTAAGTATTGATGAAATTTCCGATTCTATTGAAGTTTGATATGAAGTAGATGGAACTTCAGAAGTAATTCTAAAATCATTCACATTATCCTGAGATGAATAAACAGGAACAGATATGTTTGTAGGTGAAATAACATGTGGCTGAAGCAAAACTGAGTTTGAAGTGTTTATACTAGGAGGTAAGCTGAAATCTGTTTTAGGTAAAGAATTAAGATGGCATGCTGGTGGGAAAATATTTGAGGTGTTTATATTAGGAGGTAAGCTAAAATCTGTAACAGGTAAAGAATGAAGATGGCTTGCTCCTGGAAAACGAAATGTAGGAGATGGAGAAACGGTAGACAATTGACCAAGTGATGGCATACTTGGAAGACTTCCTGCAGTTGTGACAGTCATGATACTTTCACTTTTCAGGGGAGCATTTTTAGATCGTGTCATTTCATTTTGGTAGTACACACTAGATAAATAATAATCACCGCTTTTGGCATCAGTAGCAGCATAATTAGCAACAACTACTGTAGGAACTGGAGGCAAGAGGTAATTGCCATACTGCACATTATTAGTCACAGACTGCTTCAGTTTATTCTGTAGTAAATCTGCCTGATTCTGAGAGGTTACACCAGAAGCGGTTTTTTCAATATTTTTATCACTAACAGAAGGAGTGTTAATCTCGTTGGGAGGAATCTCAAGCTCCTGATGTGGTTCAGGGAAAGTCATTAAAAATAAACCCTTGTCAATATTTGTTACAGATACCTGCTTTTGCTTTTTTTCACCAACAGCTTTGTTTATTGCTGAAGAGACCAAGTTTTTTAGTTTTAATCTTGATTCATCAGGTTTTTTTTCTGATGTTGCGAGAAGTTTCTTCTTTTTATTTAATTTGGATTTAAGGGGTGGATTCACAGAATCTTTTGTGTTCTTTTTTAAAGAATCTTTTTTCTTTTTCAATTTTACCTTTTCAGAACTTTTAATAACTGCAGTTTTCTCAGCAACTGTAGATGAATCTAAGTCTTTAGGAGTGACAAAGCTCTTACAATGATTGTAACCTTTACTAACTGATGATTTATCTGCTTGGCCACTGTATGCCAATCGTTGTTGATCATACTTAGGCAATTTTTTTAACAATTTATTTTTTATTTTATTGCCACTCTTCGTTTTTGGATTAATTTCACCACCAAGAATTTTAGTTTTATTGGGATTTTTATTTGATATTTTACTATCTTTGCTCACACTTCTACATTTTGTACACAGATCACTGTCAACATTATTATTACTAATAATAATCGGTGAAATCGGTACATCACACCATTTACATATTTTTTTCCTACTCCCACCCGAGACAGCAAGTAATCGGCGCCTTTCACTCGAGCAAACATGATTAACCATTTTCCTTACAATTTGCTGCACAGAAGTGAGACGAGGAGTTACATCCTCATCAGTAATTTTAAACAAATGAGACCGCCTCTTTTTCACTGGAGGGTAATGGCTAATTTCTGTATTAGAATTATCAACATTGGATTTTTCAATTTCTTCATTTTCATTAGATTTATTGCCCGGCTTGCTATTTTTCATGTTGTAATCGGACATTTCATGCATTATTTTTGAAAGTAAATCAGTATCTATTAAAGGAGAAGAATCTCTGGAGATTTTAGAAGCACTTTTTTTACTATTAGATGAATCGGATGCTTTTTTTTTCAAGGATGAAATTGGAGTGATAGTTTTATTCAGAAGGATATCCCCATTAGAAGTTAATGTCTTTTCAGTACTTGATTTAGTCTGATATTCACCTTGTTGATAATAGAAAGAGTCATCATCACTTGAACTGCTCAAGTTGCTTTCAATCCTCTTTCTTCTTGTATTTACTCTCAAGCCTATTTTCCGGGGTCTTGTTATAGGACGTTTTTCAGTTAAATTGTACTTGCCATCTGTGTTTGGACTCCATTCCAGATCATCTTCATAAGCTAATCTCTTTCTCTTATGAACTCGTGAACTTCTATATTCTTCTTCAGAAGGTTCGCTAAATTCGTCACCAGAAAAGACACTGAAATCTGTCATTTCTGTTGAAGATTGACGTGATCTCCTGTTGAGAAATTTCTCTCTAGACTTTTTATAACTATCAAACATTTCACTTTTAACACGTGAAACATCACGCAAATTGTGCTTTGTCGGAATATTGCACTGCAGACTGTTTAAATTACCTTCAGTGGTATCAACACCACCTGCAGTTGTATACTTTGCAATTTCTTCTTCAGTAAGTCTCTGGAGTTGCACGAAACATGACCTGCCACATTTTGTGGACCTAAAATACAGAAAA
>JAPMOR010049054.1:30523-128166 GCA_026543865.1 Argiope aurantia | reverse complement strand
GAAATTTCAAAAATGCACATAAGAACTTTTCATTAAAACTATTTTTAGCATTTAAATATAAAGAAACATTGCATTTGTTACATAGCTGTGCAAGTATTCTTACACAGTGGAATTTTCACCTCAATCTGTGAAAATATAGGCCGTAACCAATGCCGTCTTTTCATAAATCAAACATTGGCAAAGGATGAGACGACCCTCTAGAATTAGAAAACTTACGTAGAACCGATTTTGTATACTGTTGTATTTTTACATCACAAAAAAAGCTACATATATAGGAATTTTTAAAAACAGCTAATCTACCTTGTTTCTATCTAAAACAATCTTCCTTGTGTTTTTATTATTTTTAATAGAAATAATCATAATTCATAACACTTGATGAAATGAAATTGTACTCGGATGGTGCACCAACAAGGAAAATTGTCAAGAGATAAAGAAATAAACTGTCAAAGATTCTAGTTGCATTCAGATAAAATAGTTTAGGTAAAATTTAAAAAAGAAAAAAACCATCATCCAATGGTTGCTACATAAAGAGATATGAAGTTTTACACAAACAATGCTTATTTACATCATTATATATTTAAGGGTTAAGCAGCAAATTGCCTCATGTTTGCTCATATGTATATTATGAGAATTTTATTAATGCTGTCAATTAACTTCATCAATATTACGTCTGTGTATTCATGTCAAACATGTAATAATAGTGAGTTTTCAGAAAAAGCATACCTTGGCAAATACAGATGAAACAAATGTAAATTGATAAAATCAGAAGAGAGACCCAAGTCATTAGCTATTTAAGGTGAAAGAATTGAATTTCATTTGGAGTTACACTTATATCTAGCAGACTTAGTGCCACAATTTTGCTACATTAAGTGCCAGCAAAACAATTTGTATAAAAATAAGTATCAATTATCAAATGGATATCTCAAAGATTTAAGTATGATTCAAGTAGATTTCTCTGAAAACAATACGTCTTTAAAGACGAAATCCAAAGTTACACATTGGCAACAAAATCAGGTAAATATTTTTACTAAAGCAATGTATTATCTGCATTCAATCCTGTTGCATTAGTGTCCGACTTCTTTAACTATTAAAAAGAAGCAGTAATATGGTATATTTCATATTTATTAGATAATATCTCAAGAAATACGTACATCAAGTAGAAATCTGGTTAAATAATCTGTCATCCCAATTTTAAGAACAGATCTGTTACTAGAACACTGAATATTCTGGGGGATATTTTATATGAAAGGTTCAGTTCATAGGATTATAGGATGTTTGAACAGGCAATTATTTGATCAACTGAACAAAACATGTTGCATAATTTATTCAAGCTGCCAAAATATTCCAATATCCAGGATATCACTGAAGCAAATATCCATGAAAGAAATTTAGCACATATTACACATGTTTGGCACAATTATTACAAGCCATCAAGGAGAATCACTAAATTAAACAGCAGGCATTAAATGATACGACTGACATGAAATTGAATATAATGGTGACTGTATTCAGGAAAAATTACAATTGCATCAATGGAGAATTTGAAATAAATATGATGTAACTTAAACACTAGTAACGCACTTAAAGGTAAACATTAGTTAAGGCCTGAAAAGGAAAATAATATATTTTATCCTCGAATCACGTTCATTCAAATATTAAAATCTCCAATTCCCATTAACTCAAGGTTTTTTTTTTCTTTTGCATCAGAATTTGGATGATAAAATCATTGCATTTTAAAATATATGTATGGTGTAATTTTCATTGGCTTTATACAGATTTTTTAATTGATTTTATTTAATTAATTTGTTAAAATACAGAATTAGTATATACACTGTCTACCAACAAGTAATTGGACACCTATGATAAAAGAGATAAACACAGTTTATTCAAATTCAATAGTTGGTAGAGCCTCCACCTTACATGAAGGATTACAGCTTTAATCCTCGAGGGCATGTTTTCCACAAATGTTTCGATGATGAACAGTGAAATTTTCTTCCAATTGGCTTGGAGAAGACATGCAAGTTCTTTCACCAATTTTGAATGGCTGCTGCACCTCTTAATTCTGCGATACAAATCATCCCAGAGGTTTTCTATAAGATTCAAGCCTCGACTCTGGACAAGCCAGTTCAGTAGGTTCATCCCATTATCATCATACCAATCCATGGTGGACCTCTCCATATGACAAGTGGCCTTGTCATCATGAAAATAATGATGATTTGACCTGCAAAATTGCCACAGTGTAAGAAGCACAATGTGTCTAGAATAGTGGAGTTGGAGATGGTGTTGAGTTTACTGTGAATTCAGATCAAGAATCCCTGCCCATACCATATGAAACATACACAGACCATAATTCCGCCTCCACCAAACTTTACTGTAGGCATAATGCATTCTGCTAAAAGGTGTTCTCCACACATCGTCAAACCCAGGCTCTGCCATTTGACTGGTAGAGATTGAACCTTGATTCATCACTCCAGAAAACCTATTTCCATTCATCTGTGGTCCATTTCTGACATGCCTTGCGCAATCTCAACCGAACAGCACGGTTGGATTTTGTAATCAAAGGCTTATGAATGACAGTGTAACAACGGGAATCAAGCAAATGTGCTTCTTTGAGGATGGTATTTATCAAAACAACAATCTTGGATGTTTGTTGGAACTTCTGGAATATGTGGGCCATCGGTTTAGTACAGTTCTTTCGATTTTCTTCATACAGCACTCGCCGCCCCTTATCTCTTAGTTTCATGGGTCTGTTGAATTGAAAAACATTCCAACAATCATCACTCACCTTCCACTTCTTAAGCACAACAGCCACTGTCAATTTTAGAGTGTTTAACTCACCAGACATGTCCTTTAAAAATTGTCCATTTCTATGATATTTGACAATTATGCATTTCTTGAAGTCAAACAGGTATGAATTTCAAGGCATCTTGCCAGCAACAAATGCCAATGCTGTTACCTACACAATATTTAAGTACAGAAGACGCGATGTAAATCAGAACCTCAGGTATCCTCATTTGTATAGCTGTCCAAATACTTATTAGCAGATAGCATATCTATTCTCTAAATTTAAAAATGTTTTACTAAATCTACAAAATAAAATGTTTCATTTCAAAGACTAAAGTGGAATATATAACATTTACAAAAACATGCGAGTTGCACTCAAAAAGTTAATTAACATAGATAATTAGTGAAAAAATGTGTGTATATCATGACCTGGCAGTATTCATTGAATAGAAAATTCTTAATTCTTTTGTGCTGAAAGAGAGGAAATTCTAAGATTACATTAATCAACAGTTTTTTTTTTGTTTTTTTTTTGTAATGTCAATTTTAGGGCCAATAACTGGATACCATCTGTTTAAATTAAATTTAAATTATACACATCCCTAATTTTTTAATACACCCCAAATACCTATAAAGAAATTTAAGATAAAATAAAATATATTTTCTTTTCATACATAGAGTAATTAGTTTTGAAAAGATGTGTCAAATGGTAATGTGGGTAACATGGGATTACTTCTCTTAATGTATATTATATATATATATATATATATATATATATTAAAATAAAATAGATTTCAAATAGGGAGGGCTGAATAATCAGGGTTACCATTCAAATCTGTGGGGAGAAAAAATCTTCATGCAGTACAACAGGAAACACCAATTGCACTGGCATGCTAGTTATTGCCTAAAATTATACAAGACAAATTCATATGTTAAGGGAATAAAAGATCTTGATCAAGCTCTCTAATTTAAAGGAATTCAAGATTAAAGACTTGGGCAAAAATGAAACGCAAAGTAACATTCTAACTATTCTGATATAAATCCTTTAAAGTTTACTTAACAGAAAGCTTACTAACTTAGAATACTTTTTTTATACCAATTCATACATCTGAGCATCAATTTTTGTAACTTTTGCATATTTTTCAGTCATCAGTTTCTTTTTTAAAAAATTGGGCAACAACTTAATTTCAATTTTGTGTTTGTTGAATTCTTTCTCTTTTTATTTCCCTGAACTCTGCTCTTCTAAAGCTTCATAAAAACCCATATATGCTAATTTTGTATGCTGTAGCAAATTTTTTAATATTCAAACATTTAAGATTTCTCCATAAAAGTTTTGCAGAATTGGTCCAAAAAGGGTTTTTAGACCAATTAAAAAAAAATCAATTTCTACAAACATATCCTTATTGATACTAAATCTACTTTCACAGTTGCATTGTCATGTGATAAAATAATTATTTTAATGACTCCTTAAAACTCAGAAAATTTCTTGACCTTCTAAACATTAGAATGAAAATCATGAAAATATTCTTCATTAAAATGAATCAAACTGTTCTTTACATTTATTTTTTAGTTTTTTTCAGAAAACTATTATTCAGATCTTTGCACTTTTTGAGCATGCAGTGAAGATTTGTGCTTTGGAATAAAGAAGCAAATCAACAGTATAATAAATTGTAGTTTTTATATATATACTTTTAAAAATATTTTTTAAATTTAAATTATTTAAAATTGTTTTATTTTTGACAAAAAAAAATAATTTTCAGATTTTAATCAAAAATATTCTAATACGATATGGGAATTCTAAAAAATGGTTGTAACTTACTCTACAGGTTGACTCTAGTCTCATCTCTTATTTAGATTGGCAACATTATCTTTAGGCAATAATTAATACAAGGATGTTAGGAAAATTTGAGTTTAGAGCAAATTGAATCAAATATATGTTGCAAGCATTAAAGATTCAAATAATTGGTAAATTGGACAAAAATAGATTTACAAATGACACTGGTGAGAAGACTGAGTGGGAAGAGGGAGACTTCTACCAATCCCTAATATCTGTGTTAATTATACAAAATAAGTATAATCAGTTACCAAATAAGCACTCGTTTAGAAGACTTAATTTAATCAATATCATGTAATGCTGATAGACTTTTATCATAATAATTTTAAGCTCAAGTTCAATAAAAAAAAATTTAAAAATCAGAAAAAAAAAATGTAACTAGACAACTTCTATGCCTTAATGATTTTTATTTCCTAATGAGTATAACTAAAATTTTTGCACATAAAAAGTAATTGACTATTCCCCCCTCCACCTCCAATTTTTAAAATACTCGAATTTTAATGTTAAAATGGCAAATATCTTACAATATTATCTTGTATTGATAAATTAAATTGAATGAACTAACACATACAGCCTTTGCCTTTATCTTTATGAAAAAAATGAGCTAATATAAATATTTATATGAACAGAAATAATAAACATTGAAACACAAAAAACACCATTATTACAATTAATTTCATTTTCTATAAAGGCGAAATTACTTCTCACTGAAAATTTTAGATTCTTCATCTCGTAAAAGTTAATTTTCTCTATTTTTCTTTTTTTTAACGTTGTTGCACTCAAAGAATAAAAAATTCTTTGTTTCATTAATTTTTTATGATAATTCTTTAATTTCTCCTCGCATGCCAGAAATTCCTTTTCCTATCTTTTTTTTAAAATTAATTTCAAGGAGCAAAGTAAAAAGTACAGAACATTTTATTCAAGAAGTAAAGTAAAATTACTTCACAAGAAAAAAATAATTCTTTAAAAGTAAAATATTAGTAAAAAATATCACATCACCTTATTTTGAATGCAATTATTGCTATATATATTATATACACATTGCAAATCCACAGCTTATACAAAACCAAATTGTTAATTTCTTTCTTTTCTTTTAGAACAAAATGAACATTTTCTTGGAATGTCCGAGTATCCTTTTCAGTTAACCATTTCCTGTTGCTTTTGGCAACTTATTTCATATTTCACATGGAATACTTTATAGCATATAATATATATATATGGGTTGCTGAAAACATTTAAGACCATAGTATTAATTTTCTATGAAGGATCATTTACAACTATTTAAAAAACCCTTTCCCTCTTTTTAACCACTAACAAACTTTTGCATCTGGTTTCTTTACCGTATATGAATAATTACCAACACGTGCAGACAACAAATTCGTTTCATCCATTCTAAAAACTCAGGAGAGTGGGCAAGATTTATAGATTGATTTCAAGTGATCAGTATTTTTCAAAGAGAACATCCAGCAAAATACCATAGCAGAACATTAGAGTTGAAAGTTGAATGGGCAAAAATCTCTTAATTATGATCACAATTGATGCAAATTTTCCGAGCCAACCAAAATAAATAAGTTCAAAATTTGCAAAATTCATCCTTAGTGAGCTTTTAACATTCAAAACTAACTTCCTACTAAATTTCACATTCCTAACTTCAGTAGTTTAGACTGTATATTGCTCAGTTAGTCAGACAAATCATTATATAATTGAGAAAAAGATTTCGCTGGAAAACTGGGGGGGGGGGGGGGATCATTACAAAAGGAATGTAGAAAAGAATTACAAAAGGAGGAGAGAAAAAAAAGACTTTAAAAATCAATATGATTTGAATAATATAGGTTTCTTTAAACTTTTTTTTATTTCTTTTAAATTTTCATTATCAGACATAACAATTTTTTAAAAATAAAAATTAACATAATGGCTAAGTACCATACTATCTTACACGTGTACTTTAAGAACAACTCCTCCCATTTCTGATGTATCTATTTCTCTATGCACCATACTTAATTCTTATTTTTCATAGATTGGACACAATCTGCACAATTTTTAAAAATCTTTGATGGGTTAAACAAAAAATTACCAGGTATAATTAAAATAAATTCTTTACTATTTATTTAGCACATTAAAAATAGAAGAAGTTAAAAAAAATTTCAAGCCTGCAGCAAACATGGCACATTTTGTAATTCACTCTTTTGGAATAAATAATCCAATACTTCAATATACAGAAAAAAGTACATAAAGCAGTATCTTAACATGTGTTGCAACTTCTGGATTTCTTCACTGAATTATTTCTTCCTTTCCAATCAACGTCTCCGGAAAAGAAGAAACAAATCTTTGCATTTTGAGAAATTTAAGCATTTTTAAAGTGTTTAAAAATGATTTTCAAATTTAAACACTTTTCATGACAGTAAACAGTCCGATTTTTATTAATTTATTATTATTTTTTTAACATTACAAATATAAAAAATACTGCGAAACAGTGTCTTTGCTGTGTTTTAAAAGCTCTACTAGTATTCAGGTAGCTGTAATTCCTATTCCAATATCATTATTTTTTTCTCAATCTTGAAAATTGGACTGACATATGCAGAAAAAAAGGGAAGTGAGTAGAAAAAGAATGAGATTCCAAGAACGGTATTTAGTTTCTGGTGTTATAGTGAGAGTCCTTTTTCTTGCAGTGTTTAAAGAAATTGAAAAGATTTAATAAGCGCTAAGGAACCCGAAATTCCTTGTTTTATAAATGATTTTTAAATTTCCTGCATTATCCCGAGGCAATGGCAACTCTGATAATAGTAACTATATTGCAAGTTTCAAATAAATTTTGATCACATTGAAATTTTCTTTTCTCCCCTCTTTTTGTATACAATATGAATGACACAATGTCGGGTTTCAGTTAATAATTTTCAAACATAGCCATATGAAAACTGCTCTAAACACATAAATTTCTTATTCGAAACATTTTAATTAATCATAACTTTTCCAAAGCTAAAATATGAAAGTTTGCAATTGATTGGGTGAATATATACATCACAGTTAAGGGATCAATATTCATGCAACTGCGATATTAAATGCTTGATATAGAAATTTCTTATTCTCTAGTTACAATTCAGTTATTCAGATTAAAATGATAGTTTGAAAAGGAGAAACAATATTTGAAAATGAATGTTTTAATTAATATTTTTAATATCACAAGGATATAAAAAGACCAGCCTCAGACATCAACTTGCTTACTTAATGTTGTTAAAAGTAGGAAATTTTGATGGACAGAAAATACATCACTTAAAAAATATTCACAACCATAATATATTTAAAACACTTTAAACAATCTCAAGTCAGCTAATGCGTGCTTAACAGTAAATTTGTTTTGTAAATTAAAACATTTCATGAGCTGGAACTTCTGTTCATAAATAAGACTGAAACATCAATGACACAGCATTCTATGATGTAAATATTTTCTAACTTACTCATCATGCACAGCATAATTGTTCCATTCAGCATACCTGATTGCAGACATTTCACATTCCTTCATTTTAAAAATGAAATAAAACTTTGCGATTGAATTGAAACAATAACCATTTTTATCCATGTCCCATAGTATTTGAATAAATTAATTTCATATGCAATTGCCTATCCAACAAAAATTGGTACCCAAGGGATTAAAAATATAAAATTTATCTGTCCATATACATTCAATGAATTTTTAAAACTTAACTAGAATAGGAATAATCGTAAGTACGTCATATAATAATCAAACAAACTTTTTTTATCAAATTCAAAAAATTAAATAGAAATACCAGAGTTAATTTAAATAATAGCTTATTAAATAAACTATAACTCATGAATTGCTAGGTAGTATAAAATGAAGCATTTGAATTCTCTTTAAAATTATTATTTCTAATTCTTGAAATAATTTTGGATCATACTTAGCTCCAGAATCAATAACCAAGGATAGGTGGAAGAGGCAAAAGAATTAACATAATAAGCTTTCGAAATTAATACAGCAAGGGAAAAAGAATTTTTGTGCGTGCACACACACATTATATATATAATGTAAGCATTATTTTATATGAAGCAGACTGCAGGTGCGACAAGCAGTGAAGAGACTTTGCATTTTTAAATTCGCTTTAATCCATCCTGGGAAGGCATAATTTATTTACAAGAGGCGTGGACACATCTACTCACAGCAACAGATTAGTCAAGAGAAAAGAGTGAGAAATTAATTATCTCTCCTCTTATATAACATGAGATATTGATAGGGAAAATATTTTTTCACAGTGCTAATTCTATTAAGATTCTGATAGGGATTTCTGACACATGTCAATCACAAGTAAGGGAAACACAGGGGTCTTTTAAAAAAGAATTTGTTTAGATCAGTAATTTTCATCCTTTCACTCGGAGCATGAGAACCGCTGACTAAAGCATTTTACAAAGCTTCTCTTGAATTAATTAAATAGAAAAAGCAGAATGCAATCAAGAAATAAGAGAATATTTCAGAATGAAGTTATTATGAGCTAAATTAAGATAAAACCTTGGGAATTAATTTGGATTTAAATTAGAATTTAAAATATATATATATGCACACACAGAGAATGTTTTTATATGAAGCACAATGTGATGAATATCCATTATAGTAGAGAAAGGGGAGAATCTATTCCGGAATTAAAAACGAGACTGCATGAATATAGAAATCTGAATTCTATATGTTCATGAAAGGAGTTAAAAATGGGAAATATAACAAGTAATTCAAATTTCAAGACATTTGAATAATTTGCAATTTCCAAGAACTGACATAAACACTGTTAATAATATAGATTCAACTCTGATGACCATTGAAAGCTTTTCTATCTAAAAAATAAATAAATTTATACTCAGAGATAATTAATCTGAATTTACCGCCAGAGATAATATGAGACTTCAGTATTTGTGCTGCCACTTTCATTATCAAGCTACTACATTTAATAATTTGGAGAACAAATTCTTGAATACAAATAAAAATTTTATACAAAAACCTCATAAAAATACAGCTTTTGTTTTTATTAAACCAAAAAATATTAGGAATTTATATGCATTAGTCAAAACTTACTAAAGAAACTTTTTGCATCAAGAAAAATTCAGTGTAAGAAAGTTTCGATATGCACATTTTTATTGTAACTAACTTGTAATACTAATTGTATAGTTTTATTATACCAATCATTGCAGCTGATTTTATCAATATATGTGATCCCAAAAATATTATGACAATAGCATACTTATCAAGTAAGACAATTCTACACCTCATATTCTGTAAAAGAAATTTATATATATTCAATTACTGCAATTTGAGAGAGAGAGTCTATATATAGACTCTCCCTCTCAAATTGCAGTAATTGAATATTTGGGAAAAGACACCCCCCCCCCTTTTTAAGATGAGTCTGTCCGACTGAAATGCATTTAAAACAGAAAAATATCAGCTTTTAAATACATTTGTGAATTTAATTTTTTTTAAAGTTTACTAACAGAAATAACAAAGATAAATTTATTAGTAAGAGATAAATTTGATGAAATATAACATCTAAATCATAAAAATATGCCTCAAAGAACATTGCCTAATCAAGTATAAACAAAAGAAATTGCTTTGATTATTTTGTTCCAAAAATGGTACTTATGCTAGACAGCATAAATGGTCAGTTGACCAGAATACATTCTAATTAAGATTCAGTCACAATTTTGAAGCACACATATACACTTAAAGATAAACTATGAATCTGTCAAGAATCTCACTGACAAAATTAATCAAACTATTCAGTAAATATCTGTCATTTCTCATTATGATCTTATTAGTTACATGTAGCATCAAATAAAGATTAAATCTTTCAAGGAAATATTGTTCACATAATAGTATAAGACTTTAAAAAATTGCATTCTTTTTTCTGGTTTCTCAAAAAGAATAACAGATTTTCTAGCAGATAATTTGATTTTTCTCTCTAAAAATTGCCATGCATATATATAATTAAATATACATAATTAAAACAAAATGAAAATTAAGAAATCATATTGCAATACTTTTTAAACTTTTGATATAAACTATTCCCTTTAACTACTGTAAAAATTAGTAAATTACAACAGAGAAACCTCAAACTACAGAAAATGCAAGTATGCATGGAAATTTTGAGTTTCTGGTTCGACCTCTACATTGTAATACAGCACTCTTGTACAATATAATACAGTAATGCTACTCTTTCTCAAAAAGTTTTCAATGCCGTACAGATTTCGGTTTAAAAAACCAAACATTGTGCATTTTAAGTTTGGACTATTGATAATAAATAACAATTTATTTTTATCTTCTTCTTCACTAAAATATAAGTAATCAGGAAAATACTAACAATTTTCATTGAAGTCATAGATTAACTTCCACAATAAAAAAAATAAAAATTTGAAACATTTCCATAATAATGAATTCTTTAAATTAAATATGTAACATAATAGAGTCACCACTGCATGACAGGTCAAAACAAAGAATATCATTCAAACCACATATCATTCATTTGGAAACAAAAATATTTTTCAAAATAAATCTTTTGGTCCACTTTTAAGAGATATTAGGTCTATAAATTTGAAGTATTAAAAAAAAATTACAATTACGTTTTTGACAACAAAAAAATAAGATTTACAATTTTTCTGCCAGAAACAGCAATGCAGAATAATTTTTATTATTTAAAAATTTGCCATATATAATAAATATATATGGTATAAAATAGGAGAACGATATACCAGATTTCTTGGCAAGACAGAAAAAATTCTAAATCCCTTAAAATTTGCCAAGCTAATTAATGTATTAAATATTTTTAAAAATAAAGATTAATACATTTGGCAACTGATTGCCTTAAAAAATTTAGAGACAGATACTGTTTGGTTTTATGTACCCGATTCTCCTGTATGGCTAAATAAGTAATTTAACAAATAAGATTCAAAATAATTGAAAAATTTGAGAAACAGTATAGAGGATATTGAATATAAATGTGTAATAAAACTTTCAAAGATATGAGAACTTATTTAACTCGTAAACATTTCTTTGAATCTTGATTCTGAATGAGCAAGAACATGACTTATATATATTTCAAACCTTATCTTAATAGAAAATTCAAAAACCCTTCGAGTTTGGCAAGTTCTATTACAACAGGTATGTCTTACAACCTGGTTGATCTAATACAGGTTTGCTGACTTTATTTTCGCTAGGTATAATTCATAAAATACATACAGTTTGTTTGCAAAAACATTTCTTATCATTTCAACCCTCTAAACAATCTATTACTGTTCAGAGGATCGAAATGAAATGGCGAAATAAAGTAGGCTTGATGACTGAACTACTTATACGAATTAATAATCACCTTTAGACTCGCATATGAATTTTTTTTAAATATGAAAAATACTTCACAAAATAAAACAAATACAGATGACTTTGAAATTGAATATAAATAACAGAAAAAGACTGCTAAGCTCCTTAGAGGGTTAAATTAGAAGTTGAATTTAATTAAGATTGGCAATTTCATGCAAGAAAAATTACTAGCTGCTTTAAAAAATTTGAAGCAAAAAGCAAGAAAAAGGATTTTAAAAAAAAATAAATGTATGTACATGGTACAGTGTCATAATTATTAAATGCATTTGTACTGATTAAAGTAAGAAATTAAACAGCTCAAACTTAATGTGAATCAACAGCACTGATTGCAGAAGAATAAGGGGAAAAAATGTCAAGTTTTACATACTAAGGCAAAACTGCCACTTCTTGACCTTTCACCATTAATTAGGCATGTTAATAAACAAAATGGGAAAGGGGAGCATCAACAAAGCAAAAATAAAACTACTTTAAAATTAGATACATTTATTCTCAGCAATTACAATAGATATTACCTTTCTATATAATCCTTACAAACATTTTATGTGTAGATTAAATTAAATTATTCTATAATTTATAAATATTATATCAATTAACATCTGAAATTTAATTGTTCTCATTAATAATTTAAAAAACAAACAAAATTATCTTGCCTTCAATTTGATCCCATTAACTAATTTTAAGATATATAATTATAATTACTATAGAAAGGATTTGAAGTTCACATGCTTACATTATCTCCTATATAACACGTATTAAATGTTCATGATGACCTTCATTAACATCTAATGAAACATTTAATTAATGACATTTCTTTTTTACTGAATGTCCATATTTAAAAAAGTTTTAAGAAACCTGCCCTTGTTAAAAACTTCCTTCAAATTTTATGAACTTATTGAGCTTAAAAAACTTAAGAATATTAGAAATGAAAATAATGATCCAACATTATTTTCTTTTATGATATAAATGACAGCTGATATAGATTATCATGTTACTGTTCATTAATAAGTTTCAAATTAGCATTTTTCAAAAAGTTGACTTTACATAAAATTGATGCTTATTTTGCCTCCCCTCACAAACCAGAAAGAAAGCATCGATTTTGAAATGCCTTATTAATAAACTAAAATTCATATTTAAAAATTGTATTCATCAAACTATTTGAAAATACTGCCTGAATATAAATTTTAATGAAGCCAACACTACAAATTTGAAGAAAAAAAATTCAAAAAAATTAAAGAAAATTAGTTTACCTCAATCTAATAAACTAAAATTCATATTTAAAAATTGTATTTATCAAACTATTTGAAAATACTGCCTGAATATAAATTTTAATGAAGCCAACACTACAAATTTGAAGAAAAAAAATTCAAAAAAATTAAAGAAAATTAGTTTACCTCAATCTTCCATATTACTAAATTAAAAAATTAAACAAGGAGAATCTATAAATATCATATTTTTCAAACAAAAGATGAAAATCTTACAAACAAAAATTTTTAGAAAGAAAACATAATTGAATGGGAAAAACATAAATTTAACATGCCTGATTAATATATTTCTAATCTTGAAGCAATTTAAAATAACTTACAGGTCAGCTGAATCCCCCATCTTTACAGTCCTGTTTGCTTGGTTTTTATCCAAATGATTGTATTTTGTGAGTGAATTCTTGAGATGTGAAGAACATTTTTCTGTTATAAAAGAATACACATATAATGATTGTATAAAAATCGGCCATATGAAATAAAAGTCAAAAAATGCAAAAACATATAATAAAAAGGATTTATAAATAAGGACGAACATATATATGATTTTTAAAAAAGGAATTTTAAACTGATTTAAGATTTTATCTAATAAAATTTATGTTTAAAATTATGCCCCAAGTTCCAGGAAACTCAGATTAATTATACGTTTTTTATAAACAATTTTAAAAATGTAACTTACAGAAGTAACACACAAAATCTGTTGCAAATTAATTAGCAACAGATTAATAGAGTGAATACATCAGGGTATGTTTTACTATGAAACTAACAACTTATTTTAGTTAATCAGCATTTGAAGGAAAAAAAGAATTCTTGAACCTGTATGGGCGAAACTTGATTTTTTAAATTAAATTCTGCACAGGAAATTATCGCAATAAAGATATTTTACAGTGGTTGGATATACATAGATTTGCATGCATGGCTTTGAAAATAAGCAAACTGCAAAAATAAAAAAAGCTAACAAAGCATGAAATAAACATATCAATAACCAATTTGCAATAAAAAATTAATGCTTGGCATAAAATATTAATAAATAAATGAAACATTATTATAAGTATCAATTTATAAATTAGAATCAGATTATAATATTAAATTACAAGATTAAAAAAAATTTATGTAGTTAATGCTGTTAAGTTAAAAATAATCTGAAGAGAAAATATAATTGAAAGGTTATTTTTTTGAAAAACCAATCGAATACTATAAAAATTAACGAATGAATGAACACAATTTTCACAAATATGTCGCTTTATTTTCTGTATATATAGACATTTTATATTTACATATAAAAAATGTAGCTACACTAGCAGAAAATTATATTTTAATAATATATTATCACCGAGTTTTATTAAAATAAAATTTAGTACTAAAATTACAGCACGTCTTCAAACTGCATTTTTGAGCAATTTAGTTAAATATTCATATAAAAATAGAAGACATTTTATTAAAATATTCATAATAAAATATTACTTAAATCCATTTACTAGTATTCGCGAATTTTGTCTCCTTTCTCGAATGAATTGATTGCAGAACTAAATCTAAACAGATATATTTCTCACATATACTCCATTCAATTCTTTAAGGATCCTCTACAAGCAAATTCCAAAATTCCCTTCGATGAAATATCATAGATATTTTATTACGATCACGATTACATGTATTCGACACTGATCAACGGAGTGACACACACAATCGAAAACTGAAAGCAAAACCAGCACTTAGAACTGGTATTCACAATGAATTCAACCGGTCATTGGCGCTTGAAACGGTTACGGATGTACACAATAGCATCCTCGATTCACACCAATGATGTTGCTGAGCATGACACGGGTCACTTTCATTGGTAAATTGTATTCCCCTTGATGAGAAGTCGGTACATACCTCTGTGTACATTTAGTTAATGAACCTCTTATTCACTTTTTCACAACTTTTTTAAATATCTCTCTATAAGTTAGTCCACACAGAACTATCAGCAACAGCACCCAACAGAGAACTCTTTCTCCAAACGGGCGCCAGTTCGTTTTTATATGTGTGACGTCATTCCACTTACAGCTGCACAAATTTCTAAATGGATGTGTGACTAGACATGACTAGTCGAAAAGGATCGATACTGAACTACTATTGGTCGAGACAAAATTTTGCCAGTATTTCCGTCTAGTATTTGACCTCAATAGTCTGGAATAACAAGATAATAACCGGTTTTTGGCTCCGAGCCAACTGCGTTCTTGGATGTGATAAATTAAGAAGTGGCCTTCACGTCAACAGGATACGAGCTCTCTTTTTTCCCTTAACAGTCATCGTTCTAGTTCTACCTAGATTGCGAGTTTACTCGCTTAGTTTGAAACACTTCTCTATACATCTAAAAAATTTTCAACTTGTACAAAAATTCATTTTTTATATATACTTTTTTTATTGTGTGCAAGATTGAAAAATGAAATGCAAGAAATAGTATTTCAGGATTTTTTCAAAGTCCTAAAGCTACTTTTTGTAAAAGTGTACTCGACTCTCCCTCTCTGCACTCTTTTAAGTACTGAATGCATCTAAGAGAAATTAATTAAAATACTTTGAAAATTTAGTTATTTGCTAGCTATTTCTGACAATGTGTTCAGTTTCCTGAATTCTTTCAAAATGAATAAAATGTTACTATTAAATATCTGTAATTTTTGTTTTAAATATAGGTTTAAATTATTGTAAAGGTCATGTTCACATATCTTAGAAATAATTGCACTTCTGATCCGCTCCTTCGGAGTGTATGTGTCTGGGAGTTACAAATAATTTCTCTTGAAAATCGATAGGCAACTTCCGCACGCCCATAAACTTACCTCCATTGCGCGCGCAAACTAATCTGGAAGGTCAATAAGGTCATTGGAATTTCTTCAAATTCTATGTTATCTAATCGGAAATTCCTTCAGCACATCATTGCTTTCTTATTGTTCCTTTATGGTTGTGCACGTTCTCCTTATGTAAATGTTAAAATTGAAATCTTCTGTTATTTCACTTATTTATTTGTTAATTAATTGCCAAATCATAGTTGTCTTTTAAAGAATATGTGACATTCACTTAGCTATTTCATTTTTAAGTAAATTCCTATAGAAAGACTATTACAATGGTTCTCAAGATTTCAGGAAATTTTTTGTAGTTCTTCACCGATGTAATAATATCTTCATCAAAATCGATCAAGTAAGAGAGTAGCGTAACAAAATTCTTTTGTTTACAGCCTAATATATTAATAAAGAACAACTTGTTCTCATCCAGGTTAATATTATTTACAAAAATCAAATAACAGCTCAATCAAGAAATAGTTCCTCGATCAAATCGGAAAATAAGTCACCAAAAAACAGCTAACAGGCTGTTAGCTCTAAGCGGCTACTCCAGGGCCGCTATAAAAATCCACCGATCTTTATCGGGTGGACCTTAACACGAAAGCCCAAATCACACGGAACTTCTCAAAAAAAAAAATCAGGAAAAACTGTTCCGCACTCAGAAATCTCTTTGAATTCTAATTTAAAGCCTTTCTCTTCCACTTCTCTGGAAATAAAAACCGCATTTATATTCATCAGATACTCACTTTCGGTTTCCCATTGGTGAACTTGAGTTCCCTATCACCCAATGGCTGCTCAGTAACGCTTACTCAATGGTCTAAAACTCGACATAGGGAGTATCTATTAAGGAACCATCTTGGTAGCCGACCGCCGCCTCAGCATATGTCATTTACAATCGATACGCAGCCAACGCTGGTTGAAGTACACCTGGGTTTGACACTTAATGACAATGGTTGCTGGTAATTGGTCGGTTTTTTTATGACTTGAAGTATCTCTTCATAAAGGAAAAATAGTTCCTATGCGTTGAAGACTTGATGGATCTACTTGAAACAAAGGGATACTCATCTTTTTCCTACATCTGGAAATGGTAACAATTGATCAGACACAACGACTCTTCTAGTGAATAGGATCCACATCTGGAAGTCCGTAAGCGCCTAACTATGTGTGGGAAAACGGGAGACGTTACATCTGGTGTGGATGCCGTGAACCATGTGAGGGAAAAGGGGAAGTGTTACACCGATCATGGCCCCTAGAACCCAAAAACAAACTTCGTTCAAAAGTATTTATATGATGTTGGATGTTTTTAGGCAAAGTATGAAATATGAGAATTATTACATACTTCCGAAGACATTCTATAAAATATTATTTAGGCAAAGTATGGAGAAAGCTCTTGAAAAAGCTATTATATAAACTCCTCAAAATTCTTATTAAGGGAAACAAAGTTTTCATATAAAAATAATTAATTAAAATCAACCTACTTCTTGCAACATGGTAGGCTTGAATGACATTTCATTACATTTTTCACACAAAGACATTTCATATTTTAGCACTTTGTTTTACACATACATTTGACGAATCTTCGGCGGCTTCCACTAGACTGACTAAGCAATTGCAACTCACCGGAGAGGAATTTCGTGGGCAGGAATATCTTCAATTCTAAGCAAGTTCTTTGAGTATAAAGTAAAGTGTGATCTCGCATATACTTGTTTCAAAATTCCTTCCGATATTCCAAATAGGTAGAAACCATCCTCTGTCATATTCATTACTACTGTCAATATAATGCATGAATCGCCTTGCCCCTTATCAACGCCAGAACTAGGAACTCGCACGGTATTTCCTAAAAAAGCAGCGAAAATTTTTTTTCTCCTGAATTTATTTTTATTTCTGTATCTGCGCATAATACTGTCGCGCCATCTGTAGGAATAAAGTTTGTTGTTAAAATAGTGTGAAGAGCGGCTGGGAAGAGATGTGTGTGCCATCCGCTCTTATCAAATTAATTATTGTGTATTAAAAGTGAATAACAATCGCTAAATTAGCCTTTATTTAACGATTTAGAGTTTTTTGTATGAGCGTCGACGTCATGTGGCAGCTCATCCGGAGTGAAACAGTTTTATTATTATTAGTGTGAAACAATTTTTATTCACTATCAATTTTCGATTCTCGAATTAGTAAGATAAGGACCGGCCATCTGGGGAGTGCGGGTGGGCGCGTGCTATGCACAGGGGCCCCGTGACTGAGAGGTGCCCCGTCGTGATTAGGAATTAAAATAGTGTCTGAACAATAGTAGCGTTTATAATCACTGAAAGTATACAAGTTTGTTTCCACGTGACTGGCTGAGCATCGACTGACACCGTTATCAGTCAATGATAGCAGTAATACCTATAAAAAGGGGGGAACAGTTCATTTATGAATGAGGAAATCCCCTTCAGACATGTAAGACAGAGCGGCGGCCAGAAGTCGGGGCTGAGGTTGGGTTCAAATGGACTTGTAAATCATCAGCTATTAACTTTTTTCTACATGTGATGTAATATTTTTTTATGCGTGCATCTATGTATGCATGTTTATATTAAGTTGCTTAAACAAAAAGTAAAACGAAGATAAATTTAACGATGAACTCCTAGCAATGCACATTGCATTACTGCTTCACCGGGCACAACCGGAATAAGAAGAATTAAGGAAGAAATTTAAATGGAGCAGTCGACAGATTTGGAAATATACGAAGTTTACAGTATATATTATAGTCTAGTGCAAGTGTGCAAATATTACTTATTTAAAGTAAGTGGATTTACAGTTACTCATTTCATTTACTAGGTAATAGCGTATAGTATAGCATATAATAATTTGATAATTCATTCTATAAACTGCATACTACTATTAGATATAACTATGTCCACGCAAAGGAAATATCCCTTTCGGTGTCAAAAAAGAAAATTACCAGAAAAGAAAAAAGAAGAAAAGCTAAACTTCAAGAAGTCGCACGTAGATCTGTTTTCTTGGCTACGAAGCAATTCTTGCAAAGAAATGGCTTCGACTTCAGAAGTTACGATTTAAGCTCCGATTGAAGCAGAAAGCTTCGCACAAACTGCAAAATCTTGAAATGAAAACGTAAAAATCTTAACTCTTTGAAGAACTGTGTGCTTATAAAAATAGGATCGAATCAGAAAATAACGACAAAAATGGCAATAACAAGTATGATCAAATGAATATAAATGATCCAGGTCTATGGCCAAGTATTATTAACTGATAAGTTTAAAATGTTTTGTGTTAAATGCAGACCTGTATACAACACAAAGGAGTTTTTGCTAAAAATGCTGAAGGCAAATCATTTTCCACAACATACTAATTTTAAAAAATGTCAAATGGTGAAACTCAACTTCGCAGCTGGTTATTTTACACAAAAACGCAAGACACCATATTTTGTTTTTGTTGTATATTGTTTTCAAAAAGAGAGAGAGAGAGAGATGAGCAAAGAAAATGACCGATTTCTAAGTGGCTATAATAACTGAAGAAAGCTGTCAACCAATCATTAGTGTCCTAGTTGTCATTTTAATATGTTTATTGCTTGGAAAGAATTGCTACAACGATTAAATTTATGTTCGACTAGTGATAAAATAAATCAAGTTAAAATAAGCAAGGAAACGGTAAGACTTAAATTACTTTTCAAGGAATTGTAGATGCGATTCTATTTTTAGAGTGCACTAATCTTCCACTTCGAGTAACCCATGAAATATTAGATACGCCTAATAATGGAAATTTTTGAAGTTTGATCGAATTATTAAGTAAATACGACTCTGTGCTAATGGATCATCTAAACAAAATAATAAATTCTAAAAATAGAATTGTGCATGATTTAGCACATACATCACAAAAAAAAAAAACTATTCATTCATTTCCTATTCCTGCATTAGGAAATGAAGTTCTTGACAAAATTAAAGATGATACAAAAGTAGCCACTTATTGCCGTATCCAAAGGGGTTCCACTTTTCATATTTCCCATAAGAAACGAACTTCAGTCTTTATTAGGAATGTAAATTTTTGAAAAGAACAGATTAAGTATATATGAATCATTTGTAGGATTTCTTGAAGCAAATGATGTGGCTGGAGAAGGACTAGCAAAAACTCTATTGAAAAAATTAAGTGAGCTTGATTTAGACATTATGGATTGTAGAGGGCAAGCATAAGACAACGGTAGCAACATGAAAGGGAAATATAAAGGTGTAAAGTCTAGAATACTTTCTCTAAGCCCTCATGCAGTTTAAATGCCTTGCCTATCACACTCTTTTAATTTATTAATTTGTGGTGCCACTTTCAATAGTATATTGTAAAAATATTTTTCCGGTATTGTAACGCTTATATTGCTTAGTTTCTGCATCTACAAAAACATAGGAAATTGTACAAAAGCATTTAAACAGTTTGAGAAAATTTGTAATGCTCTAGAGGAATTTACCGCTATATTATGTAAGTAACGATAATACAGCGGTATCCGAAGTTAAAAGTTTATTGGATGCAGTACAAGAAATGTCATTTATTTTATGTTTAATAGTATGGTTTGCAATATTATCCAAAATTAACACTATGAATAAACTATTTCAAGTAGGAACAATTGTTCTTGACATGGCTTTCAATTTAGTCAATAAAATTAAAACTGAAATCCAAAATTTAAGAACAAAATTTAACACGTTTTTCGACGAAGCAAAAGTGCTAGCACGTAATTTGAACATTTCAGAACATTTTCCTGCAAAACGAATTCAAAAAAGGTAAAGATTATATTCCAAATTAGCAGAAGACGAAGTTATGAAAAACCCTTTAGAGGAATTAGGTGTTACTTTTTAACACTGCAATTGCTACTGTTATTCTGCAAATAGGAGATAGATTTAAAAGTATACCAAATATTATTTCTGATTTCAAATGAATCACTGATATAGAAACTTTAGAAAAACATGAATTAGAGAAATGCTCCAAAAGCTTTGTAAAGTTATATAACAAAGAAGTAGATGAAGACTTAATCCAGAAGAATTAGTTTGCTACGGGATTTGATTTTGAATGAGAGAGATGTAAATAACGCACAAGACATACTGCAATACATATTAACTAATAATTATAATAGAGTTATTTCTAAATGTATTAACTGTGTTAAAACTTTTCTTTACGTTGCCAAGTGCTTGGTACTCTTTCAAGAAATTAAAATTAATAAAGAATTATCTTCGGTCAAGCATGCGTTCAGAAGCTTAAATGCACTTGCTATATTAAGCATCGAAAAAGAAATTGCGAAAAATTGTAATTTTTCTGAAGTAATTGATGTATTTGCAAAAACAAAATTACGCATTAAATAATGCATTATTAATATATGTTCTTTTTTTGTATATTATATATATATATATATATATAATGATATTTTAACTCTAATTTCAATTTAATTAATTTTCTAGATTTTATCTTAACTTAGCCCATAGTAACTTTATTCTAAAATATTCTCTTATTTCGTGATCCAATTCCACTGTCTCTACTTAATTAATTCAAGAGAAGCTTTGTTGAATTGCAGAATCAGCTAAAAGTCTAACTTTCCCACGCTCGGCGTGAAGGGGTAAAAAACTGTCCAGTAAGCACATTCTTTTTAAAAGATCCCTGTGTTTCCCTTACATGTGATTGACATGCGTCAGAAATCCCTATCAGAATCTTATTAATATATTAGCGCTATGAAGAAATGTTTTCCCTATCAAAATCATAGGTTATATAAGACCAGGGATAAAATGTCCAAGAGCTTTTTCCTCATTCCTCTCTGTGTCGTCCTGTGCGCTCATCGCTTGTACATATGCCTGCTTCTTAAAAATGAAATAAAACGACGTCACGAAATAGCAAGTCTCTTCACTGTTTTCAAACTGCATTTCTGCTCCACAACAAATAATGTTACATATATATATATATATATTACTTCACAAAAAATTAGGGCCCCAAATGGTTTCTTGCCCCCTGGCCCTTTATAAAGAAAGCCGGCTCCGAATGTCTCACTTTATTAGCAAAAAGTATGCAGATTGACTTCAATCGATATGGAATAAAAGAAACATCGTGATGTCTGGGTTAAATGAGACAACAATTTCTATTCGATCTCAAGTATCTGTGTTAAGAATTCAGTTAACCACGTGATCTTCCTGGGCGGAGCTAGCTGCCAATCATGTAAATACTACGTGGTCTCATTGTTGATGTTAGTATATTTTCTTTTCCAGTAGAAGGGAACTTGACTCCTGTACGAGGGGGAGTGTGATCTCGGCTCTCTCTCTCTCTCTCCCGGGAAATTTTATGTGAATTCTCCAGGCCTACTACACTATGGCGTAATCATGCGCCTTTCGATGTTGATGTTACCAATAAACCACGTACAAGACAACTTGTGTCTTCAAGTCATTTCACCCTGACCACAATCTTCACTATCGAATCAATTATTGTGTAATCAAGAAAAGCAACGATAATTTATTTGCAATCTGCTATTTTGACTAACAAGGCCTGAACCTTTGAGACTGAATTAAATTTATTCGTTGTTCCGAGAATTACTGATCTTAACTCCATTAAAGCGAGTAGACAAATGCGTAGGATGGTTAGATAATATTAATTTAGCTGATGTGTACTTTTATACTCAGCAAAGAATTGATTTATTGAAGCCTTTTTTTGAGCTTCTGAAACCAAGACAGATATGTCTGCCAAATTCAAATCTAATCCTACAAAATTCTGTTTTTGGTTATCTAGTGGGTGGAAGCATTTCTAACACGGAAGAGAATAAAATATATTGCGGGTTAATAAAAGAAAGTGTTGATCTAGGAAAGACTTTCGGAAGTTTTGGGGAAACTGAAAATGTTGAAACTGAATTAATTGAGAGTAGAGAAAAAAATAATTTGCAAAGAACATTTAAAAAAAAACTTGTCGAGAAATTCGGGAGGACAATACGTTGTAAAAATGCCTTAAAAGAAGATTCTAAGTGTTTAGGTAATTCTAAAGAGTTTGCACTGAAAAAATTAAACTTGTTATGGCAACGTCTAATTGAGGAACCAAATTATTTGTCCCTATACAGAGAGTTTTTACGTGAATATCTAGAATTGGGACAAATGTCAGAAGTTCATGACGAGGGGCAAGAAGCAACTTATTTTATTCCTCATTTAAGAGTTTACTGACCAGATAGGCAGTGTAAGACCCGCTCCTCCGCTCCCAACGACGAAGGTTGCAAACCAGTCAAGAGGGGAAAGGTCACGTGGTATCCGAGGGGGTGAAACCCGGAGAGAGACGGAACAGGAAGTGAATCAGACAGATAAGGACGAGGGACGATGAGCGAAGGTGGTGTGGTTCGCCATGAACGAAAGAGACTTGATTCACTTTTATGTTTTATATTTTAATCCATTAATGTAAATAATATAATAATCTAGAATATATTGGGTTCCTGTATTTATTTCTACACAATCATTACGATTGAATCGGACAATTATTAAGATTGAACTGGATATAAAATGATCACTCAGGCCTAGACATAGAATAGGTGCCAGCCGTTGTTGGAATAGCTAGGAGAAATACAAGTTGGAAGTGTAAGGGAACTTTACTGGCAGTCAACGGTGCTGAGAGTTATTTTCAACGCAAGTTATCCGACTTCAAAAGGAAATTCCCTAAATTCCTTACAATATAACGGAGGAATAGTGCAAGGTGATTTATTTTCCATCATGGTTAGGTTTCATAAATATATATGCCTATGCCTTCACATTGGACACAAAGAAAATGTACCAAATGATCTTGATTCACCCAAGCCAGAGGAAGTCACAGCACATTCTATGGAAAGAAGATGAGAAGAAGCCTGTAAAAATTTACGAACTTAACATCGTGACGTATGGAACAGTGAGTGCATCATTTTTAGCAACTTGTACATTGAAACAAATAGCGACTGAAGAGAGAAAATTATCCCCCAGCTGCATCAGTTATTGAAGATGACTTTTATACTGATGACGTGTTAACCGGTTCTGATAATTTAGTTACCACCAAAGAACTTCAAAGGAAGTTAATTGATATCTTTGAATATTTTGACATGCAGCTGCATAAACGGCATAGTAATTGTGAATAGTTAGTGTCAGGTAGTGAAGAAATCTATAATTTTACACACTCCAAGCAAACGCAAGTTCCAGGAGTTTCTTGGCGTACCAACAAGGACGGTCTTTACTTTAAAGTCGACTTCAAGGCGTCTCAAAGGAAAGACTGTCGAGTCACAAAGGGCTGCGTTTTATCCAGCGACACTTTTTGAACCTCCTGGATTACTAAGCCTGTAGGACGAAGGCAAAAATATCTTTACAGCAAATATTATCTTTGAATCTGGACTGGCATAAAGTACTGCCTGAGAAACAAACTAAAGAGTGGTCAAATTTTGTCGAATCATTACAAAGTGTTAGTGGCATGGAATCTGAAAGATATATAATTACTGAGGGAGCTGACGTAATAGAAATCAAAGTTGTTGTTATTGTTTCTGATGGCACTAGTCATAGACAAGCCAACTAACAAATTTTGCGAATTTAAGCCGAAAATTCTGCGTCTCTTGTTTTTCGGTGGCGCCATGTAGGGCCAAGAGCACGACCTACTCACGCGTCACAACCCTTTTTACGGGGCGGACTTCATTCATGAAGCCACAGATCGTAATTTAGACCTGAGCCAGAGAACGATCACCTCTGATCCAGTACCACCAGTGGTATTACTCTCAGCATGGAAGATTTTGTGACCACGACAGATTTATACGTGCACCAGCGACCACCACACACAGAGAGTCTTCGGCTGGTCTGGCGGGTTCGAACTCACAATCCAAGGGATGCGAATCCAACGCCCTATCAACCAGGCTATCCCGGCCTAATAGAAATCCATGGGTTCGCTGATGCATCAGAAGCCACTTATGGTGCAGTTATCTTCTGTAAGTGCAATAAAAATGGTCACGCATCAATTAAATTGATTGACATTAAGTCGGGAGTATCGCCATTAAAAAACAGTTACCATCTCAAGATTGGAGCTTTGCGCTTCAGTGCTTCCAGCAAAGTTAGTGAAAAAAGGTAATATGTGCACTCAAATTATCAATATCCCGCACTTATCTATGGAGCGATAGCAATCGTTCTTTCATGGATTCGCAAAGAACCATTTCTTCTTAAGACATTTGTTGTCAGTTCGGTTACCCAAATTCAAGACCTCACTTGCATTGACGATTGACGATATGTACCTTCTAATGAGAATCCTGCTGACCTCATCTCAAGAGGACTCGACCCTGATAAACTTCATTACTGCAAATTGTGGTTTGAAATATCATCCTTTTTGCAAAGCAGTGAATAACCAAACAGAAACATCTTGATCAGAGTTATTGCAGATGAGTTTTCTAAAGAGTTCAAACCATCTAGGGATTCTTAATTGTTTTATAAGTGATAAGAATTATTTTCTTGGTAATTTTCTAAAAATTAATAATAGTTATAGTAAAATTATTCATACGTCGAGTTATGTACATAGGTTCATCAAAAGTTGTAGAAAGAAAGATGACAAATCGGGAGATTTTTTTTAATCCTCTGGTGAACTCAAAGAAATCGAGCTTTCGCTGGTAAGTTTAATCCAACAAAGTGAGTTTGCCAAAGAGATGAAAGATTTAAGGTGTTCAGGTGAAGTATCAAGACAAAGTCAGTTAAAAAGTTTACATCCCTTTATTGACAAAGCAGGTATATTAAGAGTTGGTGGAACGATTGTCCAACAGTGATTTGAATTCTGAAAAATAGTTTCCGATATTGTTACCAGATAATCCTTGGTCGACGAGATTGATAATTACTAGTTATCACAACAAGCATTTGCATGCAGGACCTCAAACATCATTGTTCACTACAAGGTAAAGGTTTGGGTCGATTCATGGCAGGGCTGATTATAGAAAGATAGTCCACGAGTGTGTGGCATGTTTTAAAGCTGTACCAGTAACTTGCGACCAGCTAATGGGTGACCTACTTAAAGAGCGTGTGAGTCATAACTTTCCATTTGTCATTTCCGGACTTTTGTGAGCCATTCTCAATGAAATATAAACTCCAGCGAAAAAGTGCATACCAAAAGCTTTATGTGGCGATATTTGTGTGCTTCGTCACAAAAGCTGAGCATTTGGAGCTTGTAACAGAGTTAAGTTCTCAAGCATTTATAGTTACCCTTGAGAAGGTTTTTTTTTTTTTTTTTTCGCGTAGAGGAAAATGCAGTATTTTATACTCGGACAAACTTCGTAGAGAGTAATACCAAGCTGCAGCGACTGTTTGAAATGGTCGAAAATCCTGACAAGAGTTTAAGTGGTTACATGAGTAATAATGCAAAATGGAAATTTTTGCCGCCTAGGGCCCCTACCTTTGGAGGACTCTGAGAAGCAGGAGTGAGTGAAATTCTTCAAGTTCCATCTGAAAAGTGTAGTGGGTGGTCAGAAATTAACTTATGAGAGCTTTTTACCAGTAATTAATCAAATTGAATCCATTTTGAATTCTCCACCACTTACTCACTCATCTGATATCGATGATTTGAGGCCATTTCCTGATAGGATGACCGTTTACTGCAATTGTAGAGCCAAATTTGATAAATATATTAAAAAATAGACTGGGTTTGTGAAAAAAAAACTCCACAAAATTTGTGCAAATTGATATGGTAAAAACAATGACTATCTAACAACTTGCATCAAAGATCGAAATGGTACTTTGATAAACAAAACATAATGACATGGTTGTAATAAAGGAAGATAACATGGCTGTGTGCAATTGGGTAATAGGTAGAATTGTGGCAGTTATCTGGGAAAGAATGGCAGGATTCCTGTCGTTAATATTAAAACAAATAAAGGAGTTTTCAAATGTCCAATTTCTAAATTTTGTATATTGCCAATTGAACCTTAAATATTATTTAGTAATCTAGTGCATATATCATATTTTATTTTATTAAACACATTGTGTCATTTGAAAAACTTTATTGCATTTATTGTTGTGAATTTACATTAACGTTGATTTGTGAAAGAGTGCAATTTTGTTGAATGTTAAAACATTGCAAAGCCCGGCGGTATGTATCTGCGCATAATACCGTTGAGCTATCTGTAAAAGAAAAAATGTTTGTCGTTAAAACAATGTGTAGAGCGGCGAACTGCTGGGAAGAGATGTGTGTATCATCGGCTCTCAAATTAATTATTGTGTACTAAAAATGAATTAGAATCCGCTAAATTAGTCTTTACTTAATGAGTTCATTTTGAGCGTCGATGCCAGTTTCTTTGATTTGTATTTACAGATTGATTTTACCTTCAATAGCGTTTTCAATTTTAAGCAAAAGATGCACAACATATTAATTCCATCATGTTTATTAGCATGACCACAGAAGATATACATTTTTGACGATACTTTTTGTCTGCAAGCCGCAATCAGAGATGCTTTTGGTGCGCATTATAAGTCACACTGCCTTGCCAAGTGATATTCGAACCGAATCGGAGATGTATTTCGTATTTCATACTTTGCCGGTTTCTCATTTGGTATTCTACAGAGTACCTAGAAATTGTGCGAAATCATATATGCGTATTTCCGATGTTATCTTGCGGACAAGATTAGACTAATTTTATTTATATTTTAACCAGTTAGGAATATGCGGTAAAAAATTTAAAAACCTAGGATGAGTTAGTAGATGGGCATTTAGCTCAAAGGGGGCGGAAATGGCAGGATACTGAAATTCTTATTTTCTATAACTTTCTTATTATTGAGGATAGAAAAAATAAATTAGGGAAATCAATACCTCATTAAGACGAACAATTTTTGTATTTAAAGTTTTTCGATAGCTGCAATTGCTTCGAAGTTAGGAGTTAAAAAGTGATTTTCAACCCCTAATTTTGTTTCTAACACCAACAACTTATATTTCCAGTTTTGAAAAATAATGAAATAAAGCTCCACTTTTCTTTTATTTCCATAGTTTGAAATTATTTAAATGTAATTAATTAAATGTAATTATTTACTTGTAATTATTTAAATGTATTAAATGTTAAAAATTACGTGGATTAAAGAATGAATAAAATTAATTAAATAAAAATAAAACAAGAGAAAGATTTTACGGCAACACTATGTAAAAAAAGATCAGCTTAAAAATTTCCAAATGCCATGTCTTTTTCTTTTCTTTATATATTTTTATAAAATGAACCTCGTTATTCCAAAGCTTATAACTGTAATTTTCTATGAAATTCAACGGTTGTTTTGCGTTGGTTTTGGGTTGTGAGCTCTTGGTTTTTCCAATTAATTTTGCTTTCCTGGGCTTTTTATATTTCTTCTTCTGGGCCTTATGTAAGCTTATCTACTGTAATCTCTTGTGTGTATATTGGGAAGGTACAAAGTCTGGATTCTATTAAATTGAGTCACTCGACTTTTATTGTTTCTTACTTTTCTTGGAAAATGTTACCCCAATAATACAGGCTTCGACAGCATTAACATGCATCTTACTTCAAACGAAAACTTCTTTAAAAGTGGAAAATCCACTTATGAACTCATTATTCGAATTGGCTAAAGACAATGTGAAGAAATCAACAAAATTGTACACAACGGAGATATATCATCCAAGATTCTTATTATGAACGCAGCTCTTATCCAAGCCTATATTAAGCAACACATCAACCGGCACAGTAATATTTTGAATATGAAATTCATAAGACAAGAAAAGAGTATTTCCACGACATCGGATCCCGTGTGCATTGCCAAAATCTTAAGTCTGAATGAAATCCTCCGTTCCGTGCGGTGCCATTCGGGAAAATATGTCTGACGTTCCCACTCAATCTCCACCCGAAGGAACCAACACGAAAGAGAGTTTTGAAATGAGAAGACTTGTTAAATTTAACTCCACTCGAGATTCTCCTTCTCGTTCTCCCGGCACAGCGCTAACAGAATCCATTAAAATTTGATTTACAAACAAAAACAAAAAATCCAGACGTTTATAGATAAACCAAGGCAATGCATGAAATGTCAGTTTCTTGAATCCAATTAAAATTTAAAACAAACCTATCGGTTACATATGTGATGAAACACTGGATGGTCAATGCCATGTCTCGAAAATTAATTTCCTGGGCCCTCACTCAGCGACATCAAAATCTTGTTCCCATTACATCATAGAAAGACAAATACTAGAATTTAAAATAATTTAACGATTGGAGAGACCAAACGCCTCTTCCAACAATCTTCAAAATCAAATTAGTCCAATGCATTCAAAACAAATATGGCTGTGATTAATGTCGAAGAAACTGTAAATAAAAAAAAATGAAATCATAATTAAAAATATCACAGTGAAATTAGAACAGCAAACAAATATGCTTATTGAAATTTTTCAAAAGAACTATTGAAAAGCTACTGCAAAATGCTGCTATCATGTTTATCAAGATGAATTAAACAAATCCTCTAGGAGAAAAAAAAAAGCAACGAAAGTTATGGCTCAACCTACGGGCATTCCGATGCAATTGGATACAAGTAGTCCAAGTTTGGCATTAAAAGAAGTTCTTTTTTTGCGTATTTTTCCCCCTCGTTTTTCCTTCTTGTTCGTGTTTTTGTTTTTCTTTTTACTAAACAATCGAATTTTTTTTATTTCTTTTTCAAATTTCAGATTTGAATTCACCAGCCTCCTGGTTTTTAAATCCCTTCTGCTTTTGAACTTTTCAAAATCTCACGCTGGGCTCAGTTTCTAATAATCTTTTTAACTCTATTTTTTCACGACCTTTCTGCAGTAGAATTGCAGGTGAATTTAAGGGAAAAACCTCACAATTCCTCCATTTTTCCATCCATCCCTTTGGATTTTTTCAAGAGACTTTTCTTTCCGAAACAGAAAACATTTCCTTTCTGAACAGAAAATTTTTTTTTCGTACACACATACAAAATATATCAGGTGGTGATCTTCTTATAAGCATCCCTGCTAATGTGTTCGGTAGAATATTTTCCCAACAATAGTAGAGAAGACCTGAATCTGGATCTTTTGGCAGTCGAAGTGCAGTTCCAGAATACCAAATTCAATATTATTAATTGATATGCTCCCCAGGGTTTTGATATTGATAGAAAAAAAAACCACTTCTTCGACTCTTTGTCTCTGCCTACTTTCCTCTTGTGCGACTTTAATCTACACCACACTCTTTGGGGAGAATCCCGTTCACCAGCTCTGAGTAACAACTTCGCTGATCGGTTACCTTATTTACACTATATAATGCTTAATACAGCTATTCCCACCCCAGTTCTAAGAACTCAATCTATCTTAGATCTTACTCTTGGGTTCAACTGATATTCACAATCAAACCTCTTGCTATGTGATGGATTCAACTTCTCATAATGATTACAATCCTATAGTTGTTTTCTGGTCGGTCATAGAAAGCACCAGTTGCAATTTAAAAATCATTCATGGATCGAAGATACGCAACAAACAGAAATTTTTTAATAATGATAACCAATGTCCCATAGAAGGAATTACGGCGAGTGCAACTAATAACCAAAAATACTTCATTTAAATTATTGTCGCATAAGACTTATCCTCTTTGGTGGAATATTTCTTGCCATAATTATGAAAATCTCAATAAGCACTTTTGAAAAAAAAAAGAAGAAGCCGTCAAAAATATTTCTGTAGCAGATTGAATGAAATACAAAGATTTGCAAGTCGGTTTTGTTTTCACGTTAAAAAGACGAAAAGAGAATATTGGGAAAAAATTTGCGCAGTATCTCATAATCCAAAAATGGCTTTCAAAATTCTAAATGAACTTTCGAATAACACAAACCCGAACTTTAAACACAAGAATGTTATTACACACACATACACACACACACAAAAAAAATCATTATATTTGCGATCCAGCACATTAAAGCGAATTATCTGCAAATAACTTTTCTAATCAAAATACAAATATTGAACCAATTCCAATGGATTTCCCTGGAAGAAATTCCTTCCTCAACAGCAAATTTGAAAACTGAGAATTAAAAAAAAAAGCAATCTGTAAAACTAAAAACTCTACTCCTTTAGCTGACAACATCCCAGCCATCTGGTTTAAATATCTCAATAGCGATCCAATTCAAATTATTTTGAAAATTTTTTCAACACCAATTTGATTCGGCTGATATCCCCAAACAATGGAATTTATTATTCCGAAACCTTTAATTATACCTTTAATTATTCCGAAACCGAACAAACACAAAACCGAAGTTTCTTTCTATTTGCCTATCGTCTTAACCTCAGTTTTTTGCAGTCTTTGAACATGTCCTCACTCAACGCATTTCTTATTATTTAGTTTGCAACAAAAAGCTTCACAATATCCTGCCTGATTTCATGCCCTTCAGAGATAACCAGAGTGCTATTATTAACAGTATTTAGACAAAAATCGTAGAAGCCCATGAAAAGAAATATATATATATATATATTTCGTTCGTGCAAATCTTGATATCAAAAGTGCATATGATTATATCCGTATTGACAACCTTATCTTAAAATGCTTACAACTTGATATAATAGACAACATGGCAAAGTGGTTGTTCAACTTCCTTCAACCCAGAACTTTCCAGATTCGTTGGAGCCACTCTCTTTCTGGAATGAAAACACTGTACAGAGGCTTATCTCAGGGCAGCGTATTTTCACCCATTTTGTTCGTCATCTTTATGCACGACTTCCATGAAACCATAGAGGAAAGGGCTGAATGCATTCTCTTTGCGGATATCTTTCTTTTCTGTAGTCATCATTCCTGGGAAATCATTATCAAAAAATTCAAAACGCAATGGAAAATATATACAAGTGGTGCAATTACTGGAAACTAGAAATCACTCCAAAGAAAAGTGAAACAGCTGAATTGTCGGGGGAAAAAATTGCAACGTATCCACACGCGGGACACCGTTTAAAATGAAATGAAACAATTAAATTTCTTGATATACACTTTTCTAAAAGGAATCAAAACTTAGTAATCCTTAAAACCCTCCGAAATCATGCATTCAAAACGATTAATTGTTTCAAAATATTTGCATTTCCAGCTTATTTTACTATGATTGCACCGTAATCAACAAGTTTTCTGAGACTCAATTTAAAGCATGCAACACTATTTAAACAATAGCTCTGAGACTGCTCTAGGTCTCCCAAAAAGCACCTTGAATACTGTCCTCCTGAAAATTGCTTCGCAGAAAATTCTTTCTGATAAAAAAAAAAAAAAGTCAAGTGACTGCCTTCCCAATTTTTCCTTAAGCAAATAGCTAATGGTTTATATTCCCCACTTCTAACAGAGCACTCCCATAATAATCGGAAAATTCAATTAAGTACCAAAAAAAAATCATTTCGTTTGTTTTTTTTTAAAGAATTTTAACGTATTTTCCAGTCAAATTATCATTTCACCTGAAATCCCACCATTGACAAACACTAATCACTTCGAAATTTTCCTTACGGATTTTAAATTTCAAAATAAATATCTACCTTTAATTGAAATTAATAACTAAATGAATGCATTCTGAATTTCTTTCCTGATCATTTTATTATTGCTGCTAATACATCCCTAACACTGCAACACACCTCCATTGTTGATTTTTCCTCTATTCAAAAATTCACATTTCGAATCCACCCCGTCAGTTTCATTTTTAGCCAGTATAGCCATTGTTGACGCACTAGATGTTCTCTTCGTCTTTGAAAAAGATTGTCCGATTCTTACAGATAACTACTCTGCGCTTATATCCTTGAAAAATATCTTCATCCAGTCGCCAAAAATTATTCATCGTATAATCTCCAAAGTTGAAACTAACCGAACTAACCCAAAAAATATCCATCCGGTGGTTGCCTGGTCACTCGAACATAATCTGGAACGAGCCAGCAGATCATTTAGTCAAAGAAATTACAGAAAATACACCTTGGATTGAATGGATCTCCCCTGAAGATATTATTTCAAGCCTCAAAAAAGCGACGCATCAGATCACAATCAATAATTATCGAAGCAGCAAATATTTCATCGTAAGAAAATTCCTAGCATTCAAGCACTCTCTTTCTCGTCCAAAATTTGGAGGGAAGATGCTGTTTAGTAAAACATTTATGACACCAGGACATTTGAATCATTTTAACCTCCAAAATGATCTCCCTAATCGTGAGTGTAATAGCATTAATGATACTGAGCATGTAATTCTTTCCTGCAAAAAATATTCTTATTATAGGGACAAGCTGTGGACAAGATAAACAAATATCACCTTCAAAAATGTTCTCGGAGAAATAACTGCAAATAAAACCCAATCTTCAAGTTTCTCTTCAAGCAGTGAAGCACTTCAATATCTACTAACTTCATTGACCCCATTCTGTTGTGGTCTATATGGGTCTCTTTTACATAATTATCACTCCGCATACTGTTAACTCTGCGTTTTATTGTACCTCTTCGTGTGAACTTTAGAAATATGAATATAGACAACAAGTCGCAACAGCGAAGCTGTTCTGTTTCTAATAACTGACTGAAATTTCAATTTGTGTGCATGCGTGAGAGCGCGCTTTTGAGTTTGTAGATGAAATTTCTCGCTCTCTACATCTCGGATAACAACCATTGTTGCTGTAAATCCCTACCTCTTACTTCCGTCAAATTCACACTGCAGATTTTTTTTTTTTTAATATGATGATCCTTTGCTTTGATGTCTGCCGAATTACTCAGAGTATAAGGTGAAAATATTATAATGATAAATGACAACCATCATGGCTTTAACAAAAGTATGGGTACTTTTATTAACTGACTAATCGCCAAAAAAAAACTGGCTATGTTCTATTGATTACATTCGTCTGTGACAAGTCTAAAGTTTACCAATGGCATGCAATTAATACATAAGTGCTAAAGAATATTTTTTGTAAAAGCTGATGGTAAATTTCCTTTTACTCCATTTAATAATTATAACTGAAGTATTTAAATGTGCAAGAGATAAAATCTTAGTAACAATATTAATTAAGAAAAGTAGACGATTTTTTTCGTTCAATATAAATGAAAAATCGAATGATAAATTCGTACTTTCTATTATAAAATGATACTGCCTACAATTAATTGTAAAAAGAATATTTGCAAACGACAGTTCATTTCTTTAAATAAGATAAATGCATAGATAAACTTTCAGTTCTTGCTGACTAATTCAAACTTTTGGCACTTTCTAGAAACTTTGAAGCTTTTTAATAATATAAACTTTATAACAAGTCCAGATTTGTATATTATTATTTATATTTGTACTTATAGGATAATATTTATTTCGAAATAAATACTGAATTGCTCGATAACAACATAAGCTTCATAAGTATGGTTACTTCAATATGTAATATTTCATTTTTACTTTATCGTACACGATACATAAAGTAGGTATTCTTATCATCAAAAAAAAGTTCAAACTCGTGATTTTGGTTAAATTCTTCCTTTCGGACTTTCCTGAGTCCGAATTACATTTTCGGCATTGTTTCTGTTTGAGACAAAGATAATTAATTATATATATTAAAAAAAAGACAGAAATTGAAATTTTGCATTCGATCTTTTCACCAAATCTGTTGATTTCAACCAAAAGCTGAGAAAATCTTCAGAGAAAGTCAGTCTGTCCGGCTGTCTGAGCACAAATGGACTCAATCATTACAAAGCTAAAGAGCTGTGTAAATAAAATTTGGCACACACGCTCAGCATCTAAAATTAAGAGATTCATATCAAATTTTGAACCAAATCTTTCTGCGTTTGACCGTTTCCGCGTCCGTGCTCCCTCGCGCACGTAATCCCTAAAAGTATTGGCTTAAATCAGTGGAATTCGTTCCGACGTCTTCTGACTACAACAGTTGCAGTTCCGCGTCAAATTCTGGCGGGAATGGATCTTCAGAAAAGGCGCCAAAATGAATTCAGTGAAAATGCCAGATTCATGCCAAAGATCTGCATTCGGCAACTCTCGGGAGATCTGTAACTTGTGGCGCGTGGTCTCGGTGAACGCTATGCAAGGTATTCGTGGTCTTATCCAAGGTCCACAATTTTTACACGGGGAGAGGGTATGCGAGGATGTTTCGGGAAGAATATCCCTTTAATTTATTTATTTTATCTGAGGATTGAAAAGAATTTGAAAATTATAACTTAGATGAAAAGGAATCTGCCTTTGCTTTTTCCAGCTTGCTGAGATTTTTTTTCCCCCTTCTAAAGCATGAAAAAAATGTCAACAACAAAACTAATTTTTTGCTTTTTTGAGTGTTATAAAATTTAGGCAAAACTGCTAAACTTACTCCGAAATATTAAAAATCGTCATTTTGAAAAGGATCGAATCTGATGAGATGAGAATTCGCATCAGAATTTGAAATATTTGAAAATTAATATTTCATTTGCCAATAAGAGAAAAATATTTTGACCAATTTAAGATAAGCTGGTTGATTAGTTATTACTTATTTTGCCTTTCTTCTGTTAAAACTGGAACTTAAAATATAAAATGATTTGAAGTTTTAAAATTGTATTTAAATGATTTATTTGTCAATAATAATTTTGAAATTTAAATTGATCCGATTTGCATCGACCGATTGACCAACTGCTCTTTTTGCCATATTACAATCGTTTGTCTGTAAGTTCATGACATATTTCAAAATAAATGTAACGTATTTCAAAATAAAGACAACTTGGTTTGTAAAAAAAAGTTTTCGCTACACGAAGTATTTTTTTACCTGCTTATCTCTCTCTCTCTCTATATATATATATATAACGCTAAAGTACATGATGCAGAAATGACATTTATCACTTATCGTTGAATGGCAACAGAAATGTAATCAAATTATCATAGGTATCTTAGATTCTTTCACTGAACATTTTTGCAACTGTATTTAATTCAACGTTTCGCGTAGTTAATTAATGAAACTACAAAATATCAGTAGAAATGCTCTGGAGAAAGCTCTCCGTGTGACCAAAAACTCCGTTCAATCTGAAGAAGTAAGGTATTTAAAAAATGAAGAAATAAGTATCGTACAAGACGTTTGATCCAGCTCGAAAATAGACTTAATCGTTACCAGATGTATTTTGAGAGGGTATTAGATAATCATCTCTTTCCTCACTCTATTATTTTACAAAAATAATATCTTATTTTTGTAAAATAATAGAGTGAGGAAATAGATGAGTAAAATAATAGAGTGAGGTTTTTATATTATCTTAAAACACAAAGTTTTCTTATTAATAACGTCAGTTTCATTTCACTTCAAAGTTTTTCTTTATTTTTAATATGATGTACAATCTGAAACGTTGAAGTTGAGTTTTACTGGCTTATGTTGCTTGCAACGCAAAGCTAAACAACGAAGTAGGAAATTCAGTTTGTTCGCCTATAATTACGATATTTCGATGAAGTTCCGAACATGGCGTTCGAGAACATCTCCAATTAAGTTTTGAATGAGTTATGAAATTCGAACTCGCCATCACAAAATTCAATCACACACTTTTGCCAAGGCTTAAATTAAGTTTTTAAAAAAAATTGCTTCCTTCGAGCATAAACTCTAAAATAGATTTGCCATTTCTGCTTTTATTTCGTAGTATATTTAATCTTTGATTTGAAACCACAGCTTATATTGATTAAATGAAAATCATTTTTTTTTCAATCTATTGAATAAAAAATGAAATTTTATTAACTATGGTCTCGACTACGAGTTTAGGTGATCTCTAAGATTTCCAAAACGAAGACAATACCTCTTGTTCGGGAGATTGCATGTTTTGGAATAATTTTTAATCATGGCCACCACTAATATTGCAATTGTTCACGAATTCAAGTTCGCCAAGAAGCTTCTGAAATTATATTTAACAAAACTTTCCCCAAGACAACTCTTGGCCAGTGGTGGAGTTTCAGCATGTCTCAAAAGTATTATTTTTATATTTTATCGTATTATTTATAAAGGGGGCACCGATATGAAATAGAAATTTAAAATCTTAGTATCGCTTTTTCTCTCTCTTTCAGTTGACTAAAAAAAACAATGATATATTGCATGCCGAAACGATCACAGATAATTTCGTTCTTAGATTAATTGCCTCAGGGAACCAACTGGTTCGCCGGGAATTTTGATTTCAGTTAAATCGCTAAGATATAATTTCTTGCCCATAATTCCACTAAGTCGCCTGACAATAAAACCGTGGTATTTTAATTGTCTTGCTTAAGCTTTGTTTATTGTGTACATGAATCTTTTTAAGGGAGAAAAGTCAAATGGAGTCAGTCATGTCATCATGGCACTATTAACAATGAAAATGTCCGGTTCATCGGCTAAATTTTCAAATATTGTCGTTTCACTTTTTTATTACCTTCACGGAGAGATGAAAGGTAATCTACTTTAAAAGTGGATCGTTGTAAAATTCTTTACAAATTTGCAGCATCATAGTGTGATCTGCATGAACAATGTTCTCTGTAATTCTGTGCAAATGGATCGCGTTCCTTCAAAATATCCAACTAAAGGAGATATGCATGAATGATTGGAAACAAAAATCTCCCCATGATTCTATCCCCATGCAAAAAGTAGTTATTTCAAATCGTTTCAAAGCATGCGCCCAAATCCCCCAACATACAGGATGGATCGAATTTTAAAAGAAACAGGGCACGAAATCGTAAGATTGCCTCCCTATGATTGCGATTTGAACCCCATCGAGTACATATGGTTATCTGTGAAACATTGCATTCTTAGAAAAAAAATACATATATGTAACTGGCGACTCAAAATTGATGAATAATCTACAAAATGCTTTTTTACAAATAGCACAGAATGAATGGAAAAACAATGTGAACATATTAAACATGTAGAGAATATTCATAGGAAAAAAAGAAAAAAAAAAATATGGATTAATGGAAGACAAATTTGCCATCAATCTATCGCATAAGAATTCAGATTCTTGTTCAATCAAAGACATATCAAGTGACTCGGACATTGATATAGTTATAGGAAATACTTATCCCTAACATTCTGATAAATATTTCATAGGTTTTTGAAAGAATACAAAACAAATGAATATGTTTCCATTATAAATTTACCTATTTATTCATTTATTCTCATTTTAACTTTTTGCTATAATTGTATTAAATAAAACAGTAATATTTTCTAATTTTTTTCCCCTGGCCATAAGTTTCTTATGGGAAATTATAATTTTCATTTAAGTGCATTTAGTTTGCCAATGTTGCGGTCTATTTTAATACCCATTTCCCTTCTATCTTCGACTCGTCTACTTTAACTATCGCTGTTAAGTTTCCTTCGTCTTTCTCAAGACTTAAAATAAGAGATTTGAAAGTTTTTACGTTACAAGGGCGACTTCTCTGTTAACGCTCTATTCGCAAGTTTCTGGCGAATTTCCATCCACTTCCGCAAGTCATTTTTAACGACCTCATAACGATGTTGAAAAAAGTTCCACATCAGTTAGAAAATTTGTGGAAGTCAATATTAAGTACGCAATTTCTTCAGAAAAATTCCTGCTTCAGGTGTACGGATGCAATCATTGAAATCAACAATAAATGAATGGAGTGTCAATGCTTCGCTCATTTTCATTCTTTCTTCTATAATTTCACATTCAAAATGTCCAAAAGCGTGATTGTACCAATGCATTTCTGCTCAAATATTTCAAGAATAGAAGTTATCGCCATTTAGTTTTGGAAGTTAAAACTCTTCAGCCATATTTAAAAAATCGGAAAAACATTTTTTTTTTTTTTAAATTTCTTCAAACGTTTTTCATTACTTTTTCGAAAAATAGCTTCAATGTATCTGGATCTTTTCAAGTCCGGTTTAACAAAGTGGCGTCTCATCCTTTTTCACAAAATCTGTCCATATCCTGTAAAGAGCTTCGTGCTCGCTAAATTTTTACTGTTAAAATCAAATAAAATGTTCCGATATAAAAAATAGGAACCGATTTCATATTGTTAAAATGTACTGCTTGAAAGCAACGTATTTACTGAGCGGAAAGTTATATTGGCATTCCCTATACAAAATTAGAATAAATTGAAATGCAAAACGTTGTCATTCCTTTAGCATTTGAGTATATCAGCATTATTCAACATTTGTTGCAAAATAAGCATTTAACATAATCTGTATTACCACATTTAAATAAATAAATATTTATAATCAAATGCATTCAAAGGAATTAAAGCATGCACAGCGTCTTCAAGCTCTTAAATTTTAATCATTTAAATAATTTCAAATTAAGAAAATGAACTAAGCATAGAAGTGTTTTTATCACTATTTTATTTCTTTAAATGTAGCAATACAGATCAGATTAAAAATAGCCGAAATGAAGGGTTGAAAATCACTTTTCAGCTATAAACTATTAAGTAATTGCAGTTATTGAAAAACTTTTAATACAAAAGTCGTTTATCTTAACAAGATGCTGCTTAATCTAATTTCATTTATATCTGTATTTTCAATCTTAAAGAAATTATGAGGAAAATCAAAATTTTAATCCCTTTCCAACCATTGCCACTTTCTTTCAGCTAGATGGTCCATCGATGAAGATTTTTACATTATTTACGCCATAATCCGAGGGGTGGGGGCTTAAAATCAAATCAAATTACTCCAGCGTTAACAAGGTGACACGGGCAAAGCGTGTACAGAGGATTGGCAACAAGAAAATTGAAAAACTCTTTTTAATTCATCAAGTGCTTACTTGTCTACATAATTGTTATTTTACTAAATTTACATTGTTGACTGCATTATTAGTATTTCTACTAAAACATCAGTCTAACTGCGATTGCAATACAGAATACTTTACTTTCTCCAGCTCCGCTTGCATTTTTTCATGCTCAGGCTTTTGATTAAAATAAATATTTTGTCATAGGTAAGACGATGGAATGCCATTTTCTAAAACAGATTTATTCCTCACTATTCATTCCTCCTAGATTTTAAGAAGTTACAAGCCTACGTTTAATATGGAAATCATAAGTACATAAACTCCATACGTTATATATATAATACATAAACTTTTGAACGGAAGGTGGTTTGGGGTTCTAGGGTTTGTAGCAACCGCTACATTGATGATCAATGAAGATCCACTGAAATCTTCCCGAAGCCGTGTCATGAGAACCATTGCAATAATCTTCTTCTAAAGAATCTGCTTAAAAGTATTACTTTTGAGGGGAGAAGGCACCAACGAGAAAGGAAAAAGTTTTCCTGATTTAGCACTAGGGGTAGTTAGCTGGTTTTTCTCGGATTTCTATAATTTATCTGTATAATCAATCCACTCTCATGTTTTAGTGCCCATCTCAGCTTGAATCTCATAAACATTCACTTATTCAGACTGCATGTTTTCAAGCCTTTCTGTGTCCGTTATTTTAAAGTAATTTCTACTGTTTATTTACTTGCCGTTTAAGCTTTGCTATTTTCCACAATGACCGTATCAAAACGACAATATCACATGAACAGATTTATTCTGCGCTTATTTCAGTTCACATTGTTTTTGTCCGATTCTTCAGCGCGAAATACTCGAGTTTCGTACAAAAGCTATTCAAAGGAAGTCTGTCTGTCTGGCTGTATGAAAATAAGTCAACAAGAAAACTACAAACCAATGAGAGCTAGATAAATAAAACTCTACACACAAATTTAACACCTGTAATATAGACACTTATCAAATAATCTGCAGCCAAATCCAACGTGGGGTTGACGGCCTAGCCTAGAGCATGCGACAGCGATGACTCAAATGAACGCAATGACTTAAATCTATCAGATTCGGTGACTGCGAGTGCAATTCTGCTTCAAACCTTTGTTCCAATCGGGTGAGAAATAACGCGCCTAAAGCACAAATTTTCGATTGATTTAACAGCTGATCTACAAAAAATGATTTTTGGATACAGTTAACTGTATGTCAGGAATTAATCTCCAAAACACTTGCCAAGGATGACACGGCAGATTCAGTAGAAATTCTAAATTCGTGCAAATGATAGTATTTCCTGACTATTGTACGCCTTTGCCATTTAAAACGTTTTTTGGAAGAACACCTTTATTAGAAAGTATGCTAAAATGTTTTGGGAAAAACCACTTTTTTTTTTTTTTTTTTTTTTTTTTTACGAATTTAGAGGAAATGAGCTCGAGCCGAGCTTACGTTTTGTTGAGGAAAGCTTCGACCGTCTGTATGTTCGGTCACTTTAAAGCAGTTTGCGTTTTACACAACTGACATAATCGGAACCAGTCATTCAAAACGCCATTCGTCCACATAGTGTAAATTTGTCTTCGATGAATTTATGGTGTTTTTCTGAGTTTAAAAATCCTTCGTATTGAGAAACATCTTACAAATATTTATAAACTGATTTACAACATAATGCGAAGCCGCTGGTACGAATGCAAGGGATTATTCCTGCAATGCATTTTAAATAATTGTTTCAGTCATCAAATCGCTTCATCACAAATGCAAATTTTTTCTTCTACAAGAAATTCCAGATAAAAAATATTTCATCCTCAGTGCAGCAGATTGCCGGATTTCACTGAAAGTCTGTCATTCACGATCACTTCGCGCCATTCAATTTTTTTTTTCCATCCTTCCGTTTTGGGCTGTTATTTGCAATCCCTCCAACCGCCAAGCGGAACCCCTCGTTATAGTCCTGAAACCGAAGATCGACACCCCATTCATATTCAGCGAGTTTCCGAATTAAATGCCGCTGTAATATTGGACTGACAAGATACGTGCGCGAATGGAAAAAGCCAACCTTCCAATCAGGACTATTCCAACATTCGATTTATTGAAAAAATATCGATTTATGGGCGATGACTTACCCTTCCAACGGTTAATGCCCCACGGTAAATCGAGATTCATAATCCCTTAGTTTAGCATCGCTTCTGATAGTTTTCCCTCTGATCAATGCTTCACCTTGACTCTCAGCATTTAAAATTTCATTCGCTTCGCCTTTGCGCTCCTTCAAAGATGAAAGTAGAAATAAAAGAATAATGGCGTTTGATTCAAACTTGATTTTTTTTAAATATTTGCTCTTGCTGATTGGATTATTTGATATATCGGTAAAGTTCGCTTCTATGGAAATTATGAATTAAAAAATATGTAAGAATAAAATTTGACTTCACTTCATTATGTATTTCTTGGATTCACTATACATTTTCTGTTTTGTTCTTTCATTTGCTATATCAAATTTACAAGGACTTTCATAAGATTACTATCCTATTTTGAAATAAAAAATGCTTATTTTTAAAAGCAGGTGTTTTGAATTTTTTAAAAAAATTTATTAACCGAAAATTTCAGTACTATAAACCGATTGCTATAAAAGTATAGTAAAAATTTGTATTTTTTAAGTAAGAAGTGCTTTTTGAGTAATTCCTTAAAGTTTTGAAATATAAAATATTATTAAAAATTATATAAACTGCGTTTCAAAAATTTGGCAAATTACTTAAGTACTATTTCTTTGGAAACAAATGCCACTTAAGTACTCGATTGTCTATATCTATGATATTAAGTAGATATAAAGATATTTAATACGGTGCCATTGTAGCAGCAAGAATTTTCCTAACGACTTTGCTAGACATCTATTGTTTTGTACAAGGGCAGTCGACCACTTAATGTTATGGTGATTGGTTGTATGGCTTCTTTATTTGCATACGTGAAAAGAAAGATTTTCTTACAATAGAACGTATTAACATCTATGATATTCGTTCGTCAATGTATATGAATGCGGTGCCGTCCTATTAGCATTTTGCGTGTTGCTTCAAGGACAATAAATGAAATGTCACGACAGGTGCAATTACAAAACCGGAATTAATGCTTTATTTTAAATTATGAATTTTTTGCAATAATTATGTAATGTGAATTTTTTGAGATTATTATGTAATGTGAATTTTTTGAGATTATTATGTAATGTGAATTTTTGAGATTATTATGTAATGTGAATTTTTTGAGATTTTTATGTAGTGTGAATTTTTTGAGATTTTTATGTAGTGTGAATTTTTTTGTGATTTTTATGTAGTGTGAATTTTTTAAATATTATTATACAGAGTGATTAAGAAATAACAGGAGGTGTTCGGTGCGCTGTAACGTGTTATGTACCGGACGAAATATAACAAAATTTGGCCACCATACACATTAAAGTATAAGCTTTCGCTTTATCAAGAAAAGAAAAAAAAATTAGTACCATAAAACGCCGATAGGGGAAATCCTGGCGCTGCGATCTAAAACCTTATGTAATTTGCTTATACTTGTACTTTGTGATACGACATCGAATATAAAAGGAAAGGTTGCTGGAATTTAAGTCATTCTGCAAGAATTCGCCCTTCAATTGCGTTGTCACAACGTGAACATGCCTTATTAATCAAGCTGTTTAATTAGCGGGATGAAAATGCCAGCGCTGCTGTTCGTGAATACCGACGGTTAAAACAGTTAAGTAGAGGACCGATGACCATAACTAATTTACGAAGAATGGTTGAAAGATTTGAAGCAACAGGAATTATTGGGGTGTAACCAGGCCGAGGACGTAAAGGTATCAAGCAGGGACAAGTTGATGAAGTTGCAACCGCCGTTATGGGTCAGGCCAGAGCTAATAAGCAGGATACCAGCAGTGCACGTTCAATATCACGGCAAACCGATATCCCGTTCTCGACGGTGCAAAAGATATTTCATAAGATCATTCAAAGATGAAATTTTATCCGTATAAGATAACACCCATTAACTGATAACACTGATCTGAATCTTGGCAATTTCTGGTTGTGGGGCTACTTGAAAGGCGTTGTGTATCAATGACATGTTCCTGCCATTCCTACTTATAAAGATCAAATAACATTACATGTCAGAAGAATAAATGCCGATATGCCGAGAGTCACCTTCGAAAACCTCGTGTACCGCATGCAGTTATTGGAACATTAAGTTGATGGTCATCTTGAGCCAAATTTGTAAGTTGCTATAATAAACGTTCTTCTATTTGGTGTGGTGCTATTTACTGTTTCCATTGGCAGTTATGTATTCTTTTTACACACACTGTGCGCTTGCACTGCCAGAATTTCCCCTATCGGCGTTCTTTGATATTAAATTTTTTTTCTTGATAAATTGAAACGGCATATTTTAATTTGTATGGTAGCCAAATGTTGTTATATTTCGTCCAGTACATAACACATTACAGGGTTCCGAACACCTCCTGTTATTTCTTGATCACCCTATATATATTGTGAATGTTTATGATTTTGAGATTGTTCAGTACTGTGAATTATTCGGTTTGCACCAGTTCACGATTAACACTTCAAACTATTATATCTATACTTATAATAAAGCTCAATGTGTGTGTTTGTGTGTGTTGGCGCTCTACAGGCCAGACCATTCAACCTACAGCTGCCAAATTTGGCACGTGTATACCTTGGAGGCCGGGAATGTGCACATGGGAATTAGTTTTCGAATTTTTAATTAGAATTTTATTTATTTAAAAATTAAACGAAATTTTGAGGTGTTTCTGCTATAACTTCCGAAAATACTACCGCACAAAAAAGATTTTTACATGAAGTTAAAGATCAAAAATTTATCTTTTAAATGATACCAATGTTTTAAGCTTAAAATTAAATTCCTATTTTTAATGAATTTTTAAATACATATTTTAACTATATTTTTCAACAATTTTTTTCATACAAAATAAAAATAAAATTTAAGCTGCATGAGCACGTTTCGCATTCATGGGGAAAAATTAGCTTTTTTCAAAGTGTTGCCATCACATTGTTTAAAGCTCCAATTAAAAATAAATTAAATCTTTTTGGAAATGAAATCTGCAAAAATATAATTTTCGGCACGTGTCTGTAGGAAAGGAAACAAATATGAAATATTATTTTTTCTAAAAAATAAGTTCAAGAAAAATTATTTTATGATCTTTTACACTCTCTATATTATTAATCCAATAAATCGGTTTTATTTTAAGGCAAGTTTTGTTTAATAGGAACAGGATATCCATTCAAATCATGGCCACACAGCTCATTAGTAAACCTTTAGTAAGACTCAGATCTGCTAAAATGGTCTAAATGGAAAATGATTATATTTTATGTAGCTTGATTCAATAAATGCTCTAATAAATAACGAATTTTTTATTTTACATAAAGCTTCTGCTGTGAAAATCACGATTAACAAAATGTTCTTGAAACACTAATATTTTAAATAAAAAGAGTTAATTTCCCATTAGCTAAATCAATCACTTAAACTAACTGATTTATGAAAATTTGAATATCACTAATCAATAAAAAAAAAGGATAATTTTAGATTTTTCATCGATCGTTTCAAAGAAAATACGTCAATCAGCGCGCAGGTTTCTCAAGATTAATTGGCCTAAAATTATGAAAATGTTGAGTTTTTCTAAATTTTTAACATTCAAAACTTCATAAATAAGTCTTAGTTGATGGTGGAAAATAGAAATATTCATTCATTTATTTAAAATTTGTCGTGTCCAGAATATTTGTCAGAATATGATACCTTACTGCATTAAATTTAACTTCATAATTTTTGAAATATATTTATAGGCCAGAACAAAATATTATTATTGATTTCATTTCAATCCTTTTGAAAGCAAAACTAAAAACTGAATTTTATGCTGAATCTGAGAAATTTTTGTTGAATTATTCTTTTTGAGATATTACATAAATTATGAAAGATATTTTGTAGTTCACATAAGACTTAGCGATTCTGTTTGCAATACCCAAATTCAATAATAATAATAAATAAATAACAATAAAGATGATAAATAAAACAAAACGCTTGGTTTTATTCAAAAATATATTTATATTAATTGCAATTTCATCATTTCCACTTTAAATTAAAGTTGAAGTTTTACCGGAAATGATAACAAATTAGCAAAATATATATAGTAATTTGAACGAAACGATCTAAACCACGGTATAAGTTTGGTATGACTATCAAAATTTGAAGATTAAAAATGTTTTGTTCTGAGAATCTATTAAGAGACCAGTTACTTAAAATATTTAATTGAAAATTGTAGCGGGCGATAATACTGGCGAACCGGCTGTTTAATAAATAAATGGAAGAAGGATTTTTATTTACTTTCTGCAAAAAATAAATTTCAAATTCAGTTCAGAATGTAAGAATTAAGTGCTATTTTGTTTAAGATCTTATTTAAGCAGTTTTCCCAATATCGAGCAAAATAAGATGATGCAAGTTTATATGTGTACAAAACAAGTTTTAAATGTTTATTTCAATAAAAAGAAGTCATTTTAAAAGAAACTTTTGTCATATACAAATTCAGCATGCTGCAAATGTAGCAATAAATTATATTTTGTTAGAATCGAAGAAAAATAAACGATTATTAAATATTAAATCTCTACACTATAACAAAATCTTGCGTACATTTTATAATTCATTTATTTTTAAATCAAATTATTAACTTTTTTTCTTAAGCCATGGCATAAACTAAACAGTAACAAAACATCCGTACATTTCAAAATTAATAAAATATATTTCATTTCAATTTTTTTTTTACAGTGATTAAGTTCGAAGTTATCTGAAATTTATATGGAATGAATTATTCCTTTATAAAGTTTCTATTTATAATCACTTGCAATTTCTTGAGATAATCTTTAATTTGTTTTAGCTGCTCTTGAGAATAATAATTTCATTTTATCTCGACATTTTCAATGTAGTTTCGAAATTGTGAAAGCAAATGGGAGGGGAAAAAAAACCCAGCAAAAAGTGCGAAATAGTTAAACTTAAAGAAAAATCATCATAAATCAATGGATTAGCTTACAAATTCGAAACTAAAATAAGAATAATTTTTTATCAGTATACAATCTGATAAATTAGTAATTGTAATCGTTTAAACGCAATCATTGCTTCGATTTAAAAAAAAAAATCACTGAAAACTAAACTGAATTTTTGTTGACACCACCATGACTCTCGGTCGCAGTAAGTATAAAAATTTATGAACCTGCGAATTATTTTTTTTTCTCTAATGAAACACACACGCAAAAAATTTATTATTTAATTATAATAGAAGATTGCTTCGTTCTTGTTTTACCAGTATGTATAAATAAGCTTTTTTAAGCTATATTTTCTAATATTAAGTAGTTTGGTTTGCTAAACGTATGCTTTAGATTTATTTTGAAATGAATGTGTGTTTTAAACAATCAGTACATCAGTACAAACTTCAGTACAAAAGTCTTATAGAATTAATTTATTTAAGAGAAGTATCAAGAAATATAAAAATTATTTCTTATCTTTCAAGCATATTAATTAAGAACTATTTTAGAATATGGCCTATTATGGATTTATCAATATAAGAAGTGTTTATGTCCGATACGAAAATTAAAGAGATTTTTATAAATTTCAGGAAAAAAAAAAAAAAAAAATCCCTTTGCCTTTTATTATTTTAAAACTGATTCGAGATGAATGTCAGTATTTCTGGATACAGCAGAAGATTTATTTTCTCCGTAAGTGAAATGAATTGCCTACGTCGAAAAATACTTCTAAATATGGAATAATTCCTTCTAAATATGGTTTTCGAGAGTTTTCTAGTAGATTGGCAAGCATTTGTAAAATTCCAATTTCTAGTTTCACCGAAATTTAAATATCACCAGCTCTATTTGTTGCATAGTTTCATCTTCTTCCATAGCTAAGGAAATAATCTACAAAAATAAATAAAACTTTTCTTGTAAGCATTTAAAGTTTTCAAAATTAGTTTCATACTCAATTCTAAGATTTCAAACTGCTTTATTCTATTTTTTTTATTTGTTTGAAATCTAAAATATTCATTGCCACATTATTTTATCGTTTCCTAAAATATTTACTGATATTAAAATTGCGCGTCGACATCCTATGCGAAATAAATGATCATGAGCAAATATTGTGGTTCTTTTTAAAGAGCCTCAAAAGTTGCTCATTGACTCCAGCTTCACTATGTATTTTAAAAAAGATTTCAGTTCATTGTTATTTCCGTTCTAAACAGTCACTAAAAGATAGAAAATGTTTTCGTGTCTTTCGTAGTTAATTCTTCCAATTAAAAAAAAGTAGGACAAACTGTCACTGAAAGCTTAGTCAACAACTTCTTTGATAAAATTAGCAAATGTAGTAATAAATAGTATTTTTTCAGAATGGAAGAAAATTAGAAAATTAATTAATTTGAATTTCATTTTTTAAAAACGACTGTATATTTTAAAAACTTATATTTAAATTCAAATTAAAATAATAATACTTAGCCGAACGAAATTTTCGGGGAATAAAATATTCCTGTATTATATCTTAAGAGAGTCGTTTATTTATTCTAGTTGCTTTGAATGTTCTTGAGGATGACTACTTTGATGAAAGCAGATGGAAAAAAAATCGCAAAATATGTCAATCAATTTTGTTAAATTTCACAAATGTTTTAAATCAATACAAAACCAGAAGATTCGAAAATAAATTGTTATAGACATTTTATATTTAACATGGCATAGTTTCATTAAGTTTTAAACTAGAAATTTCGCTGTTCTGAAGCGTTTAAGAAGCAACGATATCATCATTTTCCAATAAAAAAAATTAATGATCAAAAAGCATTATCGAATTTTGAAAAAACTGCGACGAGATATTTTACGGCATCGATCAATAACATCCAAGTAACGAATTGTGCGGCTGTCGAACAATTATTTTTTTCAGGTGTCCAAATAGTTTATTGACTCATGCTGAAAAAATTATGTTTTATTATAATAAAAAATAATAATACTGCTACTGAAATTTAATATGTGCTATTATTTGTAAGCATCAGACTGATATATTTGTTTTGATTAGTCGCTGTTCTGGTCAAATACTAATATTTTGATTCAATACAAAAATATTACAAATAATGATTTATTTAAAGGAATAATAAATGGATATAAAGGCAATTTCAAACCTTCATTAAAAAAATTTGATTTTTTTTCTACTCAAATCATAATGGGAGTTTCTCTACATACAATTCTTAGCAAAAATCAATAGAAAACATTGCGATTTATATTCATGCTGTATTCACTTATCGATATTATCACTTATTCCTATGACTTTTGTAGTGCTACATTATATGAGGGAAAATAGTAAAATATGACTTGAATGAGCGGTCATTTGTATCTACCTTAGGGACAGCTGACCACCTTATGACATAGAAGGGTAGAAAGAATCCTACTCGCATTTTCATTACATCGTTATTGGAAAAACTATGCGCTTTGACAACAACTTCCTGGTCTGACTGCCATTGCTTTTGAAAAAAAAATTCACATAAAATGAAACCACCCAGAAGATTGAAACAGGAATTGTTAAAAGGGAATGTATCAAATTGAACTAAATAATAATATTAGAATTAAGGGGGGAAAAATCGTAGGAAATGGAATTGACATCAAAGACCATTTTTGTAAGACGGTTGCTTTGAAAGACGTGAACACCAGTCGAGTAATAGCTTTTCCCCATCTGATGATGGATCCCTCATTTTTGCACTTGATTAAACTTTGAGGCTTGATTATACCTTCTTTCCTCTAACCGAACGGACAAGACGAACGCTCACCAAAATATTTCTAATGGTATTTGGCATCTCTATTCGATTCTATTTTCAGTTCGGTTCCTTTGCAATTCATACCAAGGTTCATTTATAATTGATTGTTGATTTTTGTTTGTATCTGATCGACAGCAAGCGATACAAGCGATTACCGTACAGTAGCGTTATACATACATATGCATATATAGATTTTAAAAGATACTGAGGTGCAAAAAGTAAAATGCAGTTCTAAGCACGACGGCGCTCTCTCTATTCAAGGATCCAGTTAAAGCTATTTTTATTATTAAGAGGAAGAAAATTTATATCGTAACGATTGCGGCTAGACTTAAGATGAATAAACGGTGCCAAAATTGAAACATTTTGCTGTGATTTCTCGCCACCTGTAACCGTGACCATTTTTTGTTGCAACTTTAAACACCGTTTGTTAACATTTCTGGTTGACACCTGGGACGGCTGACTTTTAAAGAGGTTTGGCATGATTCTGATGTACTTGGCGAGACATCATTTATTCATCTTTAAGTTTCACAACTATGGCTTATTTGGCAACGGTTCAGCCTCTATTTGCATCTCAATGCAAACTTTTTGTTTGAGGCCTATTTCTTGATTTCTTTTGCCTCTTCTTTCCTTTGTCTGAATGTCCTCTTTGGTAATATAGCGAAGTATCTTCAGAGCCATTTTAATAATATATTAAAGCTCCAATAATTAAATAAATGAAGCATTTGATTCAGTACAGCTGTAAAAATGCTCAATGACTGCAGCCTGAAATGTGTAGGATATTTTGTTTCTATTTGACTGTTGTCATGAGGCAATGAGTAATAAGCTCGATTTCTGAGCCACGTACGTTAGCGTTTTATATAGAGAGATTATTAAAATCGAGAGAAAAAATGGATTGGATTATCATTAAAAGGGTCATATTTTTTCTTCAGATAATACCTTTTTGTAAGATAATTATTTTGAAAGATATTAACATACATTTTCAAAGGCAAATCATTGATTACTCATCTGATGACGGTTAAGTGTACTTTTGAGTTAAATTAAACTTTATGTTTAAAGCCTCTTTCTTGATTTTTGATCTTTCAGCCTTCTGCCGAAGCCTTTTTTTTTAGAGAGACCTTCTCAAAACATTTCCAGTAAACTCCCTTTTCAGCTCCCTCAGTTAGGCTTGGTGAAACGTAACTATAAAAATGTTCAGCGAAGCTCTTTGAAATTCGCAGAATGCTGTCGTCATTCGGCAATAAGCAAGAACAGCGATTTCTGAATCATGTACGTTAGTTTCACACACACACACAGAGAGAGAGAGATTGTATAAGTTGTTAATCGATCAACTCTCAAGACGAATGATGTGATTCCACGAGTAAAGACTTTCGTGGAATATTATTTCCGTGACAATTTCTGAAAAGATTATCTACTGTCTAGTTCTATCGCTTTAACTGCAGAAAAGACCATTTTAAATCTTTTAAATGTATTTAAAAAAATTTCTGCTGCGATATTCAAACAGACTCTTGGTATATGCTAAGGAATTCGAATGCGTTCACATGAACACTTTCTTATCTTTGAGTCATAACACAAGGCGTTCAAAGATTTCAGATCTACTTCAGGTATCCGACTGGTATCGGAGAGGACTTTAAAAGAATATTTTAATGTTTATATGACTTCTTTTTTATTAATATACGGATAAAATGATGAATAAAAGTGAAATGAAATATATTTGTAACTTTTGAAGAAAAGACATATTTTGAAATCAATTGTAACATGTATTAACTAAAATCTAAAGTATAATAAAATGAATAAAACTAAAATAAAATGGTTCTAGAGGAAAAATTGTTTCAATTTTTCATTTTTCTTTGAAACATATCTTAGAATGTAACTATTATCTAAGAATTATATTTAAAAATTAAATTTTTGTATGCAGTTATCTATAAAACTGTGTCATTTTTTACTACAATACTTACATTAAATATCAAATCTGCTTCTAGAGCATTCAACATCAAATCCATTGTTCATTACATTTTACATAACATAACGAACACTAATTATAAATTTCATTTAAGACATTTCTTTGAGATGACAATACTCGCATGGTTGAATTATGAAAAAAATTCGTTCATTAGAAAATGCATTTAAAGTTTTAACGTCTTGTAAATAAGTATCACTGAATTGTCAATAGTTTAAAATCCTCCAGATCCATATGTTTTGCCTTCAGTTTCCTCATACTTTGAAATTTTTTTCTTCCACTTAACCCTTAACTTTTTACGTAGTTGTTTTACTGCTGGCAATAAATGTCTTTTAAAGGCGTGGATTCTCTCGAAATAAATGTTTCGAATCATTCTATAAATTCTACCAAAAGGAATATTTAAAGTTTCCAGCAAAGATGAAATACCTTTAAAACCGTCATTGAATTTTAAAACAGCGAGATACGGAACTAGTTTTAAGATAGAAAGCTCAAAAAAAGCACACTTCGGTATGATGGATCATAAAATCTTAAAACTTTCGTTGTTTTGCGACATACTATGCATACATTTTTTAGCATAGATTGTTCGCAATGCTCCATATATACAGGCTTTGTAATATTTAAAAAATATGCAAGAAGGTCTGAAATTTTGGCTACATTTAACTGAGGTTTTAAATTTCTGAAATGATGATCCAGGAGTTAACAATCTGTGTTAAAATCCAGCAGAAACAAGACTTTAGTGCAACATCCAGTTTTGGAATCGATATTTTCAGTAGATTTTCTAAGAGACTACATATGTTTTAAATTTCTATAACGTGACTTCTCATTGACATAGAGATAAAATAAAGATATCATTGGAAACAGAAACGTGCACTTTTTTTCAAACTGCAAATAAATAAAATATAAGTGTGAGTTTCCATCCAAATTCATATGCTTTCAGATACCTTAAATGTATATATAAATTCATATAATTGGCATAGGTTTGCATTGCGACGAAACTATTTTTTTTTTTTCAAAAGTAGAACAAAGTATATGGATTTTTTTTTTAATTCATAGGGCAGCTTTATCACGGAACTTATGGCGTCTCTTTCAAAGCCCCGTTTTCAATTCCCTCAAAAGGACTGCGATCGTATCTCTCGCGATGTTGAGAGAGACGCGTTTACGTCGCAATTTTGATTTCTTTTCCCAACAGCAATGCCGAATTCGAGAATTTGAAACAAAATAAGAAAGTTTGATGTAACAGATGATGAATGGTTTTTAAAATTTACACTAGAGGAAACTCATATTTTCAAACATCCAGTCACCGTTTATGCTAGGAAGATGTAGTTTCGCTTATTTTGTGTCATGGAATCTCGCCAGAAATGGAAGGCCAATCAGATATCTTGTTGGGAAAAAAAAACTCTTCTGAGTAAGAATTGCAATGGCGTTTAAGTTTGAATTCTCGACAGAGAAGTAAGAGCAACCAGTGGACATTGAAGGCTGCATTTCTCTCTGAGATTTGTGAAATGTGAAGTATTCTTATTAGAAAAGAAGGGTCAGTCCGTGACCATTAAACTTTGAAATAACTGTCGATGCCGGTAGATTGAAGGAATTTTGATAAAGTTTTGAAGGTCATCATCTGGTTTTTTGAACTCTACAAATCTATAGTCTCTTTTGGGGATGCGTTTTTAATTAAATATCTCATGAATAAGTCAACAGTCAAGCTTTAAATTATTCTCATTATGCTTTCTTATTAAATAGGATTAGCTGTAAATAAACATTCAGAACTATAAAATTTTGCCTAGGCTCATTTAAAATTACAAAGTCACGAAACTCGGTCAACTTAGCCGCGGATGTTACAGCCTAAACATACAAAAAAAAAAAATTAAAAACGCAAAAGTCTCTACTTATTTGTGTAGTAAGTTTATAAATGAAGTTTTATAAATAATTCAAATAAATTTTACTTCGTTAATTAATTCCGTTTATGAGTCATTTTCGTTTATGGGTGCACCTCCACATTGTGGAAAAATGATAAGAGAATATCAGAATAAGAAGTTTTCTGGTGGATGGTTTGGAAAAGATGGTTCTCAGTTGTGACTATCGCCTTCACTAGATTTAAATCCCTTTTGTTTGTCTTTTATCTTTCGTGGTTACGTCTTGTAGGGTCTGGAAGATGAAGAGCATACTTCCTCTGTGAATTGAAGAAATGAGGATTGCATATCGCGCTGCAATTTAACCTTCTTCCGGAGTCGTCGTAAGCGGATTGGCTGGCGTTCGAGCTACAAGGCGTGCACATTGAAATATGGCAGAGGACTGAACAAAATTATCATTCTATAATTTCTTCTGTTAAACTAAATGCTTTTCGGGTTTTTTTAAGATCCAGGGTCAACGGTGTGCGAATTCCGGAACTGGTTTTTTTTTTCAAGAAAAATAAATTTTTCTTTCACACAAGAATTTTAGCAGAAATTGCATTCTCCTGTGCTTTTAACTGAATTATATATTCAATTCTGTGATGTACCAAACGTTTTTGAACTATCATGATATTAAGAATACAAGTGAATTTTATTACGGATATTGTTAAATTTTTAATACTGAAAGGACACATTTGAAAAAAATACTTGCCTTTCTTCTTCGGCCTTCCTCTTTTTCTTCCAGTGATTTTTGTTTTTGCCGAAGAGAATCTCTTTGCCATTCTATAATAAAGAAAGAAAAATAATTTGTTAATGATTATATAAATCAGCCAATTTGAAAACAACTATGCAATTTTAATCATTAATGTAGATAAATCGAAAGTTAGAGTATATGGAGTAAACGTGGCTTGGCCAGCTACGTGGTGTAAACCAATCAAAAACCGTAGACTAAACCAGTGGAGTTTGGTGTACGGTTGTAAAAGTTCACTGTCATTTTTAATTATTTAAGAATATCCTAAGATAAATTAGATATTAATAATATAAAATATTTCAAGAAGATGACAGAGGCAATAAATACTTAATTCTACGAAAATTCTCCTGATTTACAATTTCAAAAGCAAAATGCTGTCATTTACAAAACAAATATTCAAGTGAATAGAGAAATTCAACAATCATAATTAATATTTATTTTATTGCCACATTGAAAAAGAAACTTTATATGCTTACTTTATTATTTCGAAAGTAATTAAGTGCACATGAATCAAAATTTAAAGCTGAAGAGCTTTAAATCAAATAAAAAATATAGAGACATTTATTGGCATTATTTATAGGAACATTAAGTAAAAATTGTCAGAAAATATAATGACTAGATGACCTGTAAATGTATCTCACATTTTTGCTGCACGAGCATTTTACTTTTACCGCTTTTCAACGGTTGTATAAATGGACTGAAAATAGAGACAATGGAGGATTAAAAAGATTCAATAATTTCGGACTGTATCAGAAGTTAAAGGATATTACACGAATGAGTGGTCAATATTGAAATCGTCCACTACATTAGTTGAAAAAATTGATGAATACCTTGAATTACTAGATCAATTCAAAAGTGAAACTGGATTATTTTCTTCTCGAATGCAAGCTCACGCTAAGAGAACAGATTCTGCCCAAACTCTTCACAAAGGACTCGGATCAAATACTTGTCATGAAGAACACCTGTCACGTGATTGCCCGAAACCCAGATGACCCAAATTTTGCGCTGCGTGTCAGATTGAAGGGCACGAAACCAAGGACTGCCCGAAAACATCCAATAATGCGTTGCTGACTATTTCCATCACATCCAGAGAAGCATGTAACCACGAAAATTGTGACTATCAACGGAATTATAGCAGAAGCTTTGATGTATTCAGCTGTTAATATTTCTATGATTAGCGAAACAAATAAATGTAGCTATTCTTGGTAGCTATGTTACTATCATACGAGGAATTGGAGGAATGTCAAAATCGTTTGAAATTTGTATAGAAAATGTCACTATTGACAAGTTAACCTTAAAAGGGTTGAAACTATATGTGGTTTCCGATGACACGCATCAAAGACCTTTTCTGCTTATAGGAAAGGATTACTAATAAGGAAATCGATTTTCCTGATTTAGTAATGATTAAAAAAGAATGCAGTTCAAAATTGTTCCATATAAATGAATTTCAAGCTTGAGGAGATTTTCAGTTTGATGAAATACCTCAATCTGCTGTTCTTAAAATTTCAATTTCAGTAGTTATTCGGCCACACACAGTACAAATGGTGGGCGTTGTAAGAAGTGCTGGAATTTAAGATCCGGTCATGTTATTCAACGGCAATGGTAAATAAATTGGTAATTTTTTATTATTAAAATAATGTAAAACAATGATATTAGTTAAAATTTTTATTAATGATATTCTCCATTTTAAAAGAAATCGTGTGATTTTGAGAGGAACTTTACACACTGATTATAACCTTGTTGATATCAATAAAATCGACAGTTCTGGTATTGGAAATAAAGGAAAAACAATAATTTGCAAAAGTTAGGCTCGGGGAAAGTTAATTCAAATCAATAATTTCAATGTTGGGTCGAATATTACAACAGCACAAAAAACAAAGTTTATGTGATTTATTGAATGAATTCAGACAATGTATAACGATGAAGACGAACATAGATGTGTTAAGAACACATGCATGAAACATAACAGAAAAACAAAGCAGTTCGCCGGTTCTCGATTGCCATATCGTGAGTCATACTATGAAAAACGGATACTACATAACATAATCATCGAACTGAAAAAGCAAGGAATAGTACGAGACTGGTCATCCGAATACAGCAGTCTTGCATAGCTTGCCAAGAAAAAGACTGGAAAATGCAGAATGATAATTGATTACAGGCAATTAAATACTCAAAGGAAAAAATCCCACTTCCGCACAAAGACGACTTGTTAGACTGGGTTACTGTGTTGAACCTTTACGGTACACTCGAAGCATGCCGGAGTTTTTAACCAAATTCCAATGGATGAAGAATTTTCCCACAAAGCAGCTTTTGCAACATCCGATTGATATTTTGAACTAGCGCAATTATTTTGCAGTTTAGCGAATGATCCATCGATATTTCTGCGATGTAGGACATTAGCAGTGATGAATTATTATGGAATAGCCTATCATGGTTTATCGATGATATTTTCTTTGGATCTACAGATTTAAAGAATATGATAATTAAACTATGTTTAGTGCTTGAAACATTATGCAATGCAAGAATAACTTTGAAATTATCCAAATGTGAGTTTGCTATGACAGAAATTGACTATTTTACTGTTAGTCGGATAGACATCAAACCTGGTACTAGAAAATTTGTAGCTATTTCTTAATTTCTTATTCCGAATTCCACGGTGAACTCCAACTATTTCCTTGATTGACCAGCTCCTTTGACTGTTTATTCAGAGATGTGCCGTAATCACTTTTCCACTTACGTATTTATTGCTGCATAGCAAGCCATTCATTTGAGGGATTAGACATTAAGAAAAAAATTGAAGATAACGTCGTATTTTGACATCAAAGCCGGTTAAGAAATTATTCGATTCTTGAAATGAAACTGTACTTCATACTGATGCCAGTTTCCCTGGGTTTTTTTTCGTTAGTAACGTTTCGTAACTTTGGAGTAACGTAAGAGATGAAAATGTTGTTCTTCATCTACTTTATACGTTAGCAGACGTACCACCCCTAATGCAGAAAATTGCCATTCCAGTCGATGTGAGCTTTTGGTAGTGGTTCGGTCAATGAAACGCCTTCAGTCGTTGCATATTGGACTTTGATTTTTTGCAATTACTTATTTAACAACTGCAGTCAATTATGTAACCAATCAAAAGAATATAAAGCCGCAGTTAGCAGGGTGGATTGAGAAACTTATCGAGTTTAGTTACGCTGCAAAGAAAGCACAGTCCGGCTCACAAAGGGTGCATGTCGATGCGCTTAACTGTGCTTCAGTAAGAAACAAAGATACTGAGAAGATATATGAAATGAATGCAAGTAGTTTTAATGAAATGGTAATGGAATTTAAGATACATGTATACATTATACTGGGTAACGGGTTGGTAAAGGGTTAAGTGCCTTTAATACAGGCACAAGTTGAGGAACTGCAAAGAATCATTAATACGCTGAAAAACTCCACATTAAAAGTAGGAAAGAAGAATTTAGAAAATAAATATGAACTAATAGAGGGCATATTGTACCGAACGCAACATAACAATGGTGTTAGCAGAAAATATTCCGCTATGCCAAAGTCAATGAGAAAATAATTTGTTGTATGTTTCTATGACTTTTCCGATCACATCGGTATATTGAGAAAACAATAATTCTGATTTCCCCGAAAAACGAAATGCATCGAACAACATATACAGCAATGCGTCACATATACTTTTACGAAAATACCTTTAGGAAAAATTCAAGGAAAATTAAATCCATTTACTACTAGTTAAAAGGATTCTTGATACAGTTCATAAGGATTTTTTTTAAACTTTATATTCCCAGTTCATTCAAAACTTCTAATATTTGTGGAAAATTTGACAAAATTTGTACGTTTGCATCCTTGTATTAGTTGTTCCACTAAATGAGTTTTACAATACTTCACAGAGTTCTTTAAGGACTTTGGAAATACTAATTAAATATTAACAAATCGCGATATTTGTTTCACATTTGAGGGATTTAAAGAATTTCGCATAAAGTATGAAATGTATGAAAGTAAAGTAAAAATTGAAATTCAGTCATGATCAGTCTAATGGTCATGGCTAATGGTCAGGATGAAAGAATAAAGCGACATTATGATATCATCAAATGTGCGAATTGAGTCATGCAGAGACTGGGGCAAAGAATTACCTGAAATTCAAAGATGTATTAACTGGAGTCCCAGTAAGTTTAGAGGAAAAGCCCCGTTCGAACTACTATATAATTTTAAACCTACCAAGGATCATTTTTCTAGAGAACTGCTTTCTGAATCTGATGAATATATTATATAGTCCCTTACAATGAAAAGGCAGGAGAGAACATTCACAGAGCTGAAGATAAATGACCTCTTTCGATAAAAGTCATTTTGCTGCTCATAAATACAACATTGGCAATATTACCATAATAAAGCGTTTATCTGAATATACTGGAAATCACTTAAAAACTCAATTTAAGCACAGAGAACCCTCGTACTTAAGAGAGCAAATAAAGCAATAACATATTTTTACTGTCATAGACGCATCTTCAAAGTTTACTCAATTTTATCCTGTTAAATCTCCACTGCCAAAGGAAGCAACTATCGTGAGTAGTTTACACCACTGAAGCTGGCAGTCTAAAAAATTTCAGGGTGATAAACAAACTGCTTTGGGGCTTCAGAACGTACAATGAATAATAGTTGAAGCAGCAATCACTCAAGCTCTGTTACATTATTCCGGTAATTGAACCGGAGAGATTCTGACATTAACTAAACGATGTGCCCGTCTGAGTGGGTTGTTGTCTTGTTAATATCTCAGTTATGATTAAAGAATCAAAATTTCTGTAGAATGCTTCAGAAATATTATTGCCTGCTATATATCATTTGCTGCGCACATTGATTTAAATATTTAGAAATATTAAAATTTTTCTTTCCTTGCATTGGGATCTTCTCTTTCGCCATGTTCATGAACACTCAAATCAAAACTAATCATTGAAATCGCTTAGACTATAAAATAATAAAAATTATAGACTTCATTAATTTTTGTTGCAATCCAGCATAAAAAAATATATATCGAATTTGATGTTTAGCTTATTTTGCATACCAATGAATCAATATAAAAAAAACCCGTCTTAGATGCCAGATGCCGAAACAGAAGTTGAGATTCAGCATTCTATAATGACGCCGATTAAAAGGGCATGGTCATTAACTCCACCTTTTTATATTTTTACCATTTTGCAATTGTTTTTAAAACTTAGGCAACCACAGCAGCAATCATAGAAGAGATGCCGGAAAAACCCATGCATCCCGCACTAAACGAATTTAAAATTATTTCATCAACCATTCATAGGTGGAAAAAATAAATAACACCAGGTTCATGAAATTATGATAAAATGTTTACTATAACTGGCTTTTATTAATCGCATTCCTCGAGAAATTAAATATGTTATAATAGCTGCTTCTGGCAACCACCTGATACTGTGAATATTGTTATTGTAATTTCCAATTAAATCTCATGCTTAATTTATTTTCTTGAGGAAATCATGGACATTATGTTGAAAAGACAAACCGTGACAGATGTTAAAGTAGACCAATACCTGTTGTGTGCATTGTGTATATGAACCATCCTAACGAAGTCACGTTCCATCTATTGACATGAGAGCGAACCTGTCAATCTAACATGTCATTCTGTATACTAGTTCATCTAATTTTCACAGCACTTAAACTTCGCCTTTTTATTTGTTACTTAAATAAACTACATGGAGATTAAACAAAATCCTTCTTCCTCAGTTTTCAAAAATGGAAGAAAATCACATGATTGAATATATATAACGCTAACGCACGTGCCACAGTATTGTCGAATGGCAGCAGTCAAATGTAAATAAACCATCTTACGAATTTCATATTGCTTCATGGAATATTTTTACAGCCGCATCGAGTTCTACTCTCCGATTAGCTAATTAATGGATCTGCAAAACATTATTAAAAATGTTCTGAAAAGGGTTTGACATAATCACTAAAACGTCCATAGGAGAGGAGATATAGAAGAAATCAAGAAATAAACATCAAACAAAAAGTTTCATTAAGCGCGAAAAATAGGCTTACCGTCACCAGGTGGGAAAAACTATGACTTATCTATGGAAATTGCTGATCATATCTTTCAAGCAAGACCCAGATAATGTAAAAATTCTTGTACCTCAAAATCTGGGGAAGTTCTTCGTCTACGAAAATAAAAGGGAGTCATACTTTCTTTCTGAGTAATAACAGGAGGGAACACAGGTTAAGCCATAATTGAAACCCCGTCCAGCTTTTCAAACTAATAGGGCTCCCAGCGATTTACGATTTGGGGGAATTTTTATTTGTTAGTTGCTAAATTTACATTCATCCGTATTTCGATCATTTTAATAACATTTTTTTTTTTTTGCATGTGCGCACATTATCGCTGTTATATAATTAGGAACAAATATTGATATAAATGAAAATGTAAATATTCGTTTGTTCAAAATTGGTAATATTTAAAAGTTCATCAATTGCTTTGAAATTTTGAAACGCGTTGCATTCAAATGCAAGCAAGGTTTTAAATACTTATTACATAGATGTCAAACCCGTAATAGGTTAATGCATTTTTTTACTCTTTTTGATAATGGAATCCAACAGATGACGCCGCTTAAAACAGCGCCAAATGTTGCAGGTAAAAGCAAGACACGTTAAACTAATTCTTTTAAGATTCCGTTTCAATGTTTCCGATTGCGTTGTTAAATTGAATTTTCATAAATTTCGATTCATTTTGATTTAATTATATCGCATTCCAAATTTTCACATTTGGAATTGTGCTGTGTATTTTATCATAGCATTCATGCTCTATATAATTTATGTAGAGTATGTTCTGTGTATTTGACTATAGTTCGAGAAAGGCTCTAAGGATGTTCTCGAGCATTCAGTATCCAACACAGTTACAGGAAACCAAGGATATTCTTTACTCAGAAGATCAGCTGAAGACGGCGGTAAATAGCAATCACAGAAATGCGGGATGATTGTATAGAAATAAATAATCGGTGCCTTGTTCCACACTCGGTTTTACTACGACGAAAGCGAGACTACAGAAAATCTGGCATTTTGATAGAAAGTACGGTTGACAGATTGTACATCGGACATCACAATCCCTACGAATGCTTCTTTCTTCGCATGCTATTAATAAACGAGTCGGCTCTAACATTTTTCCAGTAACTGAGAATTGTCAACTGCTTTCCAATGCCAGTTTCCGCTGCGCATGTCTAACGCGGAATTTACTGGGAAGCGATCTACACTGGGATGTATGCACTAACGGCACGCGCAACACGTCACATCCAAATCAAATTCGTGCATTTTTTGCCATCCTATAGACCGCCTGCTCTACTTTACCTTCTACAGAGTTATTGGAGAAATATAAATAACTCATGACTAAAGATATTTTCTGTCGAATACTCAAGGAGTGTCGGAATAATTGCTCCATCCACTTGGCAATTCATTGAAACTCCCACGTTTAATATTTCCAAAGCAACCTCCATGGAAAGAGTATTGCAGAAATCGAAATTTATTGTTCGGGATAATGTGCATAAAAGTTCACTCGAAGCTCCTCATCGATCATCGCAAGATCATTGCTTATATATTTGCGAAATTTGAGCCATGAGCCCGAAAGCGTCCGTGTCGAGCAAGGCATTTGAGTCCTCGTCCGGACTCAAAAGGTTATCTTTGTAAAGATATCAGTTTTATTTCTGTACATTTTTTTCCTTTGATGTTAATCATATTTTTGATTCCATTTGATGCACAATGTTTCTAAATTTTATGATGGAATTCAAACTTATCCATCAAAATATTCAACTTCATGATTTTACAACTATTAACTCTGTAAAAAAAATTTTTTTTATTTCCCTTTATTTCTTAATACATACCTTTTTAGTTTGCAATAAATTGATTCAATTGATTATATGTTTTCCATTTGTATGAAATAGCACGAGAAATTTAAAACAAATTTATATATAAAGTTAAATCAATTCCCACTTAAGTCAACACATTTTTTTATTTTAGTTACTTTTTATTAAATAATTACAATTAATATAAATATGTATATACATATTATAGAATTGCAATATTAGGGGGCAAATTTTTTTAATTGAATTCCTTCTTATTTTCTTATATTATTTATATAAATCTTATATTATTTATGATCGGGTGCCGCGTCAGTATTCTCCGAGCTTGGTGAACATTTGGCGACATGGCGACGGATTTGGCGACTTTGGCGACCAAATAGAAATGACTGGACAAAATTTAATGAATTAATTAAACTTTGAAAAAACTGTATTAACATCAAGTGTCATCCACTACAAATTTTTTTAAAAAATGAATTTGAACTTGAGTGCATGAATAAAAAGTATTTTACTAACGATTGAAAATTTGAACAAGATATATATATTAGGGAGAGTGTGAACTAATAGTAGGAATTGAAAAAAATGCATTTTATATTAAACATTTAAAATTCTAACAAGTCAATCTGGGCGAACAAGTTGGTCATCAAAGGTTTGAAGAAACAATGAACTTGCCAGATATGCAGATCAAAAGTAGGTAAGAAAAAGGTTAAAAAAATGCCAAAATTCAGAAAAATTTTGCAATTGACATGAATACAAAGATAATTTTTTGCATTTTGAATAAAGTCAAAGGTCATTTTTATGTTATAATATTTTCGGAAGGCAGCATGTAAAAATACCAGTACTTCGATTAATTTTTAATTAGTGAAAATTCTAACGGAAATTTCGAGACGAATTCACATGTTCGGCGTCAACACACGCAGAAACGCGCATTCTTCATTATCGCCCGAGATCATGCCGCGTAAAATTCTACTCAAATTTCCATTCAAAAAATGTGGTGAGAAACGACAATGAAACTTTGGGGGGGGGAGGAGGTATTCTTTAAAAATGATTGAACAAATACTTGTTTCACTACCCTTTAAGAATTAAACCGATGCGTTTAACACTAAAACTTACAAGACCCGTCATTTTGACGGTTTTCAAATTTCATGCTTGAAAATTGATATAATTTATATATTGTTCTAGAACTTTATGATGATTTTTAATGAAATATAAATGTTAAGTACTTTGCTACCAATGCGCCAAGTTGGCTCCCATTCTAGAGTTGCTCCTTTTTGTAACTGTGCGGTTCATGACCCACCAGAACTAGAACTGTAAAGTTGCAGTTACACACCCATCGAAACCACACCTGTTTCAAAACAGAACACACATGAAAATTGAAATGATCTTGCTGTCAGTAGATGACAAATAGCAAAGCAGTTTTTATGAACGTGTAGCAACCAAAATCGGTACATTCCTGCACAATCTTCTTACAAATTAGTTAATTAGTTCTATTGCTAAGCTTTTTTTCAGGTTACTTTTTTATGCCATGAAATATATGATAAGTGAAAAAGAAAAAAAAAATCATTAACTGTGGTTACAAATTTTATAAATAATAGAAACTGGAGATGCACTGCAAAATTATATTTAGACTCCAACAATACAGATATTCTGTTAACGGAATTTGTTTTGAATTATAATCAATAACGTCAATAGAAAAAGATTATCAATTAAGTATAGGGACGTTTGTGGTAAGTTGATAAAAAAAACACCTTCAAAATGAATTCGAAAACAAATAAGTGATGTTCCTGCCTAACGGAGAAGTTAAATCGAGTTGATATAGAATATATTCCAAAAAATGCGTAAAATGAACGTCGAAAACAATTTCCACCATTGTCGAAATTCATTTCTGGCCGTGCATGAAGTATTGAAAAATTTTGAAACACCACACAAAGGAGAAAATATGCTTCATTCAAATAACTAAAAGAAAAACAGAGTTAATGTCTCAGGAACAAAAAAAAAAAAAAAAAAAAAAAAGAAAATAGACATTGCGATTATCTGACCGAATTTATTTCAGAAGAAGCGAAATTTCCACCATGTGTATGGTCTTCACTTACCAGTCATGCTGATACGACAATTGATAAGAACCTTCTAGCACAGGCTTTAATGCAAACTTCACCAGCGCCTATCCTGACATCTTTACGTTTATAAAACTATTCAAAGGAATTCAGGTTTATACATATGCACTAATAAAAAGCGTAACGGCTTCAAGAAAAACACAAATGCAAAATACAAAAAAAAAAAAAAATGCAGAAAACCGAAAAATTTATAAGAAAATATCAAAAATTAAATATTAAAAAAAAAGATTCATATTTTTTTCTGGAATTCTCAAAGAGAAAAAAAATATTTTATCGAAAATAAATAATTCAGCGCTTCAGACAGATCTTTGAGATATTTTTTTATTTGTGGATATTTTGTAGAATTTTTTTTTTCTATATTTTGAATTTCTTTTAAACTTTGCTTATGGGCTGGTACAACTGCTGTAAGAGAATTTTTTTTTTTTACCTTTGCTTGTGGGACGGTACAACTCCTGTACCAATAAAGAGTTAGAATTTCCTTCGCCCTGGGTAAGACACAATGAGGAGAGGATGGAAAATTTACTAGGGGGAAGTTATTGGTACAGCAGTTGTACTGTCCCATAAACAAAGGTAAAAAAAATTCTGGTACAGCAGTTGTACAGGCCATAAGCAAAGATTAAAAGAAATTCTACAAAATGGTTGTATGACTTTTGCGTACGAGTCATAAAACTGTCAATCCATAATATCGTTTATAACGTGGTTGTATTACTGATAAGGGTCAGTTCTAGAAGAGGTTACAACATTTTAAACGTTGTCCAAAAGTGTCATATTTGGCAAGAGTTAACATGATGTTTGACACCATTTCGAATACTTAACGATATGTTCATTAATTCAATTTCATGCGTTTTAGTACTATATCAATAATTTCCACTTTGCTTTTTATGAAGGATGAATTGCTTTTCAATGTATTTATTCAAAAATGTATGATAAAAATCATTGAGGAATGATATTTCTTCTCATATAAATAGTGTATCCACTTCGAAATAATAATCATTTCTTCTAGATTTTAGATATAAATGCATTACTTTACATAAATTAACGTTTTGAATTAAACATTTCATTAGCTTTTGCTTTATTTCTTCTTGATTCATTTATTTAATTCAATAATTTCGAGCATTAAGATATATGTTATTTAAATAAAGGCACTTAAAAAAAGTTGTTTCTTAAATTTAAAGTACAATTAAATGAGGTTAGTGGTATTGGAATGATTCGTAAGGAGGGAAAAGTTGCAAAAGCAATTCTTGAAATGCCGTAAGTAGCAAGAAAAGCTTCCAACTACGGATGTTACGTTACCAAGCTATATCAAATTTTTTTTTATTAGTTTCCAGAATAGAACGCCATTACAAATATAAACTTTTCTGTTTCTCAACGTAAATTTAATTTAAATGTTGTTGCATTTTTTAAAATCTATACTCTGATAAAGTTAAATAATTTATTCATTATGTGACTTTGCATTTTGTATATGAAATATTGTAAGTATACGGTGCATAAAATAAGCAGCTTACTAACTCGGAAGTATATTAATATTTTGCTAACTGATCATTTGTATCTGCGAAAATTTGTAGGAGATATTAGCTGAATTCAAATTTAATTTTCTTATAGTTGCACTATTTATGAAACCATAATCCAAGTCTACTGTTAAAAAATAAAATCGAATTAAGAGAAATGATTTTTACATTAACATATGTAGTATATGTTCTTCAGAAACTTTAATTTTATTGAAGATCGTTCTTATATGTACAATAAATCATTAAAAGCAGTGTTGAATGAAGTTCTGGTAATACACTCTTCAACAATATACATCTACACCTTTATTGAAATGTTTACTTATTAGCTATGCGTTTTTCCATATTTTAAACAATGTAATTATTTCTAATTTCAGAAGAATTCATGGCCATTTTAAGGGGCTCTGAGATAATGCAAATCTCAACGCCCCTTTTTCTCTCCAAATTTTTTTTATTGATTTTAATTTAATTTTTATTCAGCAATTTTAAGTAGTAAATTTTGAAAACTGAAGTCGCAAGTCCCTTTCTAAAAAGTCCATTTTAATATTGTACAAATAAAAGCCAAAACGTAAAATTAATTTTAAGCAAAACATCGAAAAAAAAAGATAACTTTCTATAACACTCTAAACAGTATTATAAAAGGAGGGAATGTATTTATTTCAACTGTAAAGCTCCAAATTTTTTAGAATTATAAAATAGCATAACGAATAACTTGTAAATGATAATTAGGAATATTACTAAAATAAAGTTCCAAAATTAACTTAATCAGTAGTTGATTATGACTTGAATTAATTTGACTGCAGGGCCCTCTGTCATTGAATGAAAGTATAAAACTAAATATCTTTCTACAACTACTAAGAATTATCAAGAGCTGAGGGTATTTTTCTTTATTGCTTTTTTTTGACTAACCACTCTTTGTTAAGATTTGCCATTTAATCAGACTCGCGATATTTAAATACTTCTTCATCCAGCTAGAATATTATGTTAACTTGTCTGCATATGCATTTTGCGATTAATATTTATCATAAGTATTCTTTATAAGCTTCTTATGCATTCTGCTTTCAAAATCTACATCATCAATTGAAAAATAAGTGAATATGGCGTTTCAAAATTATCTAAATTTGGAACAATGTCACAAAAGATAAAAGAAATCCCACAGAGAATATTTTAAAATAATATTCAATACATTGCGATAATATAAAAATCAAATAAATAGTAAATGCGGGATAAGTTTAAAAAATAGTAAAAAATGCATTCTTTCGTATTATTTTTCCATTTTCAGTTGTGCATATACTTTAAATTGCACAGATATCTCCAAATTTTTCGTTTAAAATTATTCAAAAATTAAAGTGTGGAATATTCAGATTTTAATCTAAAAGTTTTAATTAACAAAATAAGATTTTCTTCCAAGAATAAAAGTGAATGTATATATATGCATTTATCAGTCTATTTAAAATATCGACCATTGCACGTAGATACTAAATTTAACACACGTAGAACGAAATATGCATTTCAGTGCATTTAAAAATATTAATACAAAAATTAATATTATCTCTAACGTAACTTATCTTACAATTTTAAAAAATTCATTAATTTTATTTGTTTATCAGTCTGCGTATTGTTATTCTGTAAAAAGAATACAGATCTTAGATAGCATGTACATTTTATAGTCAAGATCTTCCGTTTATATTTACGTATGAAAAGATAAAGTTTCCATATAAACGAGAATACTAGATTTTTAAATATAAGATGTATTCTTATAACTATATCAGGCTTGTTAAGTTATTTATTTCATGTGTAAATGAATTATTTATTTGATTACCAGAAATTCATAAGCTTTGAACAGATTTAACTTCAAATAGTAGGAAATTTATCAACTGTTAAATTCTCTTATTGACTTGTGTGTTATTAATGAGCTGAAATGCACATTTAAATAATCCACTTATCTTAAAATAGTTGGTATCGTTTGTGATGGTAAAGTCAAGTTCAGTTGTCATTTATTAGAATGGGATTTCTATTTCAGATGTTCTTTTAAAGTTTATTGATTTTCATTTGTGAACTATATTTAGCATACTTTGACTGTGAAAGAATAATGCAGAGAATTGATATGATTTGAAAGTAAAAACTATTTTTTACTGCACATTTTTAGAAAGTTATCACGGAAAAAAGTCTATATTTCTCTTCATTTTGATTAATTAAAATTCTAATTAAAAATTCAAAAAATCACTTTCCAACCCTCCAAAGTACTTATTTGCCAAATTTGATAGGTAGACGGCCTGGTGTGTACAGAGCCGGCATATACACATAGAGACAAAAGTTTTTTCCTTATGTATAAGCATCAAAATTTAGTTAAAATACCAATACATTTTCTCGCCAAATACTCTTGCCAACAGATAACATATGTTTTAGCAAACCTAGACTAATCACTCCCTACCCCCCTTTTTTTCAAAGAGCTACGCGTGATTTATTGGCGTTTATGACCCGTACGCAAATGTTCGTACGTATTTATCCCACTACCGTCGAAATCGAAGGGGCCAATTTTAACAAACGCGGTGAAAAGACGGGGTAGGCATTTTTGAGTCGTTCTTACTGAAGAGGAATTTTTCCAAGTTCGGTTCCTGTAACTTAAGGTAATATTATTATTTTATAGTATAGTAAAAAACAAAAGTAACAATACATCAAGAGTAAATACGCGTGTTTCTATATATTATTGTGATTTTGTGTGCGTGGCGCTGCAGTTTACTACTTTCCCAAACTTAGTCAAGCAACTAAGCTGTACCCAGTCGCCTTAACATCTCACAATCATTCTTATCATAATTTAAATCGCAAAGAATTCCAATATTTAGAATTAAAACAAGCAGTGGACAAAAACCTTATAGAAATGAAAAATTGGGAAATATTTTAACCTCCCACCGTCCTCCTCTAAATCAATAAAGTTAAAAAAACTGCCGCTTCTTTCGTGCCCGTATGCAAAAATACAGAAAGAAGTACGGTAATCATCAAAAGCTTCGAACGCGAGATTTTGATGAACATCCACGTTTCAGACCTCATCGAGTCCAAAAAACACATTTTTAAAAATTATGTCTGTCTGTGACGAGGATGACACGAAAATGCTTTGAGTGGAATAGATGAAATTTGGGTTGCGGCCTTTACATCAAATTTCGACCGAAATCTTTTCAGCGGAACAAATGCCCAAATAAAAATGACTACAAAAACAGAGCTTGATGGATAAAAGTTGCACAAGATTTATTTTCTAAGACGCAGATTATATCCAATTTTGAACCAAATTTGCAAGGTGGGGAGGATGATCAATACTTTCGAAATAGTATAAATGCTATAGCTAAAAGGTCAGCTACTTACATAAATAAAAATTATTTCAGTTTTAGCCTCCCAAGTGTAAATCTTTAAAACTCTGTCGAAGGGCTGACCGTCTGGAGAAATTAAAAAATGAAATACGTATATTTGTATAGAAGGGTCATGTGCACGATGGATGCAAGCTTTTTGTGCTAATTAGAAATCTTCACTCGCTCGCAAAAGACTATTCCAAATAAAATGGCATTCTTTAAAATCATGTTTAATTATTCTGAAATGTTCCTTTAGCAGTGGTTGGGTATGTGCTTAACCCATCAGCACCCTCCCCCCTTTTTTTTAACATGTGCGGGGTAATTTTCACCCCAATTATCAGGCACTTACTCCTTATCCTATTGGCTATTTTTATAAAAATACAATGTGGTAAGAGTATAGGAATATTTTTTTTCATGTAAATATGAAAACTTGTTATTTTGAAAGTAAATAATGTTTTTCTGTATTAAAGTATTAAAAGAATAAGAAAATTTTCATTTTATAAAATTTGCATTTGCAATTTTTTGAAGAAGAAAGCTTAAACATTAAAATATTCAAAAAATACATTCCTCCTTCAGAATAAAATGTATTTCAACATAAATTTCAAAACGATTTATTCTTAGTATAAGGAAACGCCTTTTACATAAGGATTTACTATTTATTTATTATTATTTTTTCACGAGCTGGAAAAGGCTTTTTATCAGATTCAGGATCTGCTTCCTGCTCTGATTTTACACTAGGATCACTTTACAAAGTTTCCTCAATATCAGACGAACCTGTGCCATCCTTTTCACTCTCTGCAGGAACACCGGTGAGAAGTTGAGCTCTCGTTCGCGCGCAGTCATGGCCACGAAATTAGACGAGTCAGCACAAGCAGGATCTCAGCCTTAATGTAAAGAAATCACACATGTGCATTGCTTCATTGATTTCTGCTGTTCTAATTATCCATGAAGGAAATAATGAATGTAGACTTTTATAAATTCCTAGAATGTCTAAATAAAAGAGAAATGATGCGAGTCTAAAAGAAGTATGTGACAAGTGTGCTGATGGGTTAAATTTCACTTCCATAGGAAAAAAGACATAAAAAGAAGAAACAAATTTAACAACCATAAGAAAAATGATCATAAATGGGATAAAATTTATTTTTCTCTAACAAGAATAGATAATTCCACTGGAAGGTATATTGTCCAGGAAGTCTGCCATAAAAAAATGACAGGATAGATTATATATGTTGTAAATTTATAAAATAAGTTCAAATATAAATCGGTTTAATTCTTTCAGATTATAAATCTCAGTACTGCACACGCCCTTCAAATGTAATATTATAGACTTTAATCTATTCAGTTGCAATATTTACAGTTTTGCCTTTGCATGATTAATTTTAAATAATTTATAAAATAACTTATTATATTATTGACAAGACATAGGAAAGTTTAATACGGAATTTTTTTAAATCATTAACACAGTCAATTCTTGTGGTATTTTAACCACTCGTTTGGAATTTGATTAATCAACTACATGATTTTATTCAGATAGATTTGAGATCTAAATGAGCAACATTTATACCTCATTTCTCTCAACTTCTTTCTGCTCTTTTAAATGGAAGCATGCGTCCTTTTTAATCCCACTGTTTCTATTCTGCTGGAAAATATTCAGTCAGTACATGACGTTGTTATCATTTGAAGCGATTTAAAAAGAGGATGGGAGAGAATTACAACAACAGGTGCAATAAGAGAAGACGCTTCATATATATATATATATATATATATATATATATATATTATTGAGAATTCGGTGACAGACATATCTTGTGTGACCAGTGATTGAAAATAACTCCACACCAAAGTAATGAAGTGGCACTACACCATCTTTTCCTTTTTTTTTTTTTTTCTTCTCCTTATCGATTAAATTGATCAACCACGATCACTTCAATTCCTTCATTGAATGTTTTGTTCGAGTAAACCGCATTTCTTGGAATTTTTTTTTAGGCGCTCAATTGCTTCTCAGTTCTTTTTGGTTAAGATGAAATCCAACCTCTCACTCCATGCCATGGCAGTTCTCATAGACTAACAAACTCCGGACAGCCAAATTTGGCACATACTTTAGAGGATAGCAAAATATCCCCAAAGTCTTTTTCTAAAAGATTTAGAAATTTAATTAATGATTGACTGAAAATTTGGAGATTCTCATTGATAATTTCAAGAAATAATACTATTTTTTTAAAAAAAAACATTTGAAATTCAAAAACATCTTTCCAAAGGTACAAACAACCTGAAGAAAGGGATAAAATCCAAAAATAACAAAATATGTCTTTCCCCCCCCCCCCCTGCACCCAATTTTGCTATAAAAGGGAAGGAGCTTCCAACGGAAGACCAGTCAGGTCGTAGTGCAATACGAAATGAAAATATTTGTCGGTTGGGAGAAAAAAAATTCGCCAACTATATATTAAAATCATTTACTATCGTGCTCTCCAAAAATTTGCATTTTTATTTGTTTTACTATTTGATATTTAAAAACTTAATATTTTGCAGTTTTTCCTATTTAAAAGTCAAAAAAATTTTCCCTTTTGAATAAAATCCTTATTTTTCCTTAATTTTAACAAATTTTCAAAATATAATTATATACATAATTCTCAGTAATACCATGCATTCTTCTAATGGATGTCAAAATGATCGTATTGTTTCATCAAATCTTGAAATCCCTTTTTTAAGTCAAAATATATCTAAATATATTCTTCCACTAAACACCTGTTTGAACAGGAGAATGCAATAAGTTTTGTCTTCAGTATTATCAGAGATAAATGTAGTAATACAGTCATTGAGAAACTGACAAATAATTGTAATAAACATATTAGTTTGATAAGAAAAAACACTCTAAAATTTTATTGCCTTTTGATTTGGAATTTTTCTAAACAGAAATACTAAATTTTGTTCGAGAGAAATATTTCATTGATTTAAAATCAGTAGAAAAGGAAAAATAAAATAAAATGACGAAAATTTATATTTACCGAAAGACTCATTTCTGCAGACAGATCACGAATGTAACCACTTTTTCACTTCAATATTACGTTCAGACCTGAACGTATTATTGAAATGCCCGACTTAGTGGTTTTTAGAGATATTACTTGCAACTCAAGAATCCTTTAAGAATCCAGTCCCGGTTTACCCTGGAAGATGTCCATATCACGATTGCAGTAACAAGTTTTCAGATGTTTCAGAAAAGAAGCATCAGCTTAGCTGGAAACATTCCACAAACACAATGGAAACCGGTTTCAGTTGACCAGCACTTTCTATTATTTGACCTTCATTATGAAAATGTCATTTCAGGGCTACCGTATTCGTCTTTTATCGATGAACTTGGCCACACAATTTTTAGAGTGCATTATGGTTTTTTTAATCACTTTTCCTCACCATTCTCTTTTTATTCCCTCTCATATGAAGTATATAATAAGCAGAAATAGTTTCTCCAAATTCTTCTCGCATACACTCTAATAAAGATGTTATTCAAAAGAATTACTTGCATGGCATTAGCGTACAATAGTTAGGAAATATTATTTGGTTAAAATTCAGCATTTTAACAGAATCTATCGTGTGATCCTTGACGAATTCTTTTGGCGATTAGTCCCTGGCATGCTTTTAATGTAAACCGAAAATCAAATTTATATTTTAAAAGAATTATACCGAGAATTTCGTTAAAAATCCATAATCTGTAACCTTTTTTTCTTTCTTTTTTTTTTTCTTTTTGGCCCATGCTAAACGTTTTTTCACCATTTTCTGAGTTAGAAATTGTTTTTTTTCCCTCTGTCTTGTTGCCTTGTGGCCAATTTCAAGTATTTTCCAGAAGGAACAAAGTTGAGGTACTCACTTCAAACCATAATTCAATAAATCCCTTCAAAGGTTTGTGCTTGTCTTTCTTGGATTTAGTTTGCTTTTTCTTATTAGAATTTTATCAGTTCTTGAACTACTTTCCCTTTTACGCCCACGTTTTCCTTTTCTTTTCGGAGATGATGATCTGGAATCTTAAAATGTTTATAAAATTCTTGAAATACTTGATTTTCCCACACCATCTGCTTAGCTATATTTCTCACAGTCATAAAAGTGTGTGCATTAAGCGCGATTATTTTAGAACTCTACCTTGGAGTAATATCCATCTTTGAATAAGTAAAGGCAACACGTATTTCACGGAAAGCACAGTTGGGGTAACGCTATGCAGATTAGAAATTTTTAATTTCCTTTATTCTGCGTTATTTTAATTCAAAAGTACTTCAGAATGAATCGGAAAGATCGATTCATTAACAATGTTTAATTTTAAATGTATCAATCATTAAGAAAATAAACAGAATCGTTTTAAATAATCGGCCAAAAAATGTTTACCCTAGCCTCATTAGTGTGGGAAGAAAAAAAAAAAAAAAAAAACTGAAGCCTTACTCATTTGGCGGTGGGGAAAATGGAAGATTTTTTTTGGCCGGAAAGTTAGTCTTTAATTAATAATTAAAATTCTAATTAAAAATTAAAAAAGGGACTCCAGGTGCACATTCCCGACCTCTAAGGTATACATGTACCAAATTTGGTAGCTGTAGGTCAAATGACCTGGCCTGTAGAGCGCCAACACACACACACACACACACACACACATTGAGCTTTATAAATAAAGTATAGATATAGATTGTATTTACAATTTGAAGGCAATTTATGTTTTTTTTAATTATGTACAATGTTATTTAAAATATCTACGGCTCTTATTTCTTTTCAGTTTTACAGAGAATATGCTTTTTATCGACTCAATATAGTGTGTGTGTGGTATGGAGTGTGCGTGTAAGACGCGATTTTATGAACAACATTTATTTTGTAGCAAATGTTATGAAGCTCCTTAACGATTTTTATTCTTATGGTAATGCGGTAATAAAAGAAAAAAATCTGAAAATAAAATTTTACAGACATAGAAACAGGTACTGAAAGACATGAAAATGTTTCTTTTCTTACTTTAAATTAGCAAAACTTGTCTACAATTATTTGACAATATCATTTTTAATAAATAAGCGAAGCAATTAACGCATACGATTCCGCAAATAGTTCTAGATTATTTTAGAACAGAAAACTTTTTTTGAACTCTATATTCCTGTCAGTGTTTATTCCCTCCAACATTTCATTTGACTGTTTTTATACAATCATTTTTTTATAGAAAAAGTAAAGGGAGAAAATTCTGCTAAGCAAACGGGAGGGGAGATAGTTTTAAAAAAATCGTTTTTGTGCACTATGATATACTTCGAATAAGAATTTGAGGATCCCTGTAGATTTCGGGGCACGAGGTGACCACCTCCACTGCCTGTGCGGAAAATCGTCATTGGGTCACTTATAAAAGAGAGAGTAGTTTCTTAAGCTAAGTACAGTTAGGCGAGATTAATTGTGTTAGAATGACTTAGAAGGAGAGGTCAACTTCTAAAGGAGTAGTTTTGAAATACCATAAATAATTAGAGTAAGAAAAGTAAAGATGTTATACTTTCGAAGTTGATATAAAGCGTTATCACATGAAACATCGATTTTAAGAATAGCAGCACTATCACTAAACCCTTCTGGCTCTCTTTATAGATTCTGTTTCAATGTTGTTGCATTTTTTAAAAATCACTTTGATAGACGTGAATTGTTTCTTGGTTATATAAGTTCCTATTTTGTGTATGAAATATCATACGTACAAAGGCATAGCGGTTCATTTACCTGCTGAACAAAATGCTGTAATAGGAATTAAGCCTCTTCTAATATCTCACAACTATATATACCATATATATCTAAGCAGTATTATGACTGAAATATATGTCAAATTTGAGGCAGATGTTTTAAATAAAACTAGGGGGCTATGCCCCCTGCTCGCCAACCCCCTATACTAACTATTTTATCAATAGCGTCATAAGTAACTGTTTCCCCCAGGCAAACATATCAATACCTGATTATTTATTTCAATGGAAGCATCATTAGTAACAGTTAAAATAGCTCTACCTTTTAGTTCTTGGCGCATAACTGTGCTGAAATTTAAATCACCATATAGTTAGTTGTTTACCGTATAGTTGTTACAGTATAGTTATTTTGGGTTGTTTACCGTACGGTTAATTTAAATCACCATATAGTACGGTTGTTTACCGTATAGTTATTTTTCTCTGAAGGGTAACAAACATCTGGATGTATATAACAGTATCTCCACTCTTTCCTTCACCGACTTCCAATAACCAATTTGATAACTTTCTTTCAGTTTTTAGGGCTCTCATGTTTTTAACTAAATTTTGTTTAATAAATTTAGACCACAGATTATGCTTTTTCAAACAACTGGCTACAGTTCAAGATCTTGAACATTTCAAAACAACTGGAAAAATTTGCTTGTTCCAGGAGGAGGTTTAATTTGAGTTCCCATGGAAGCAAAAGCTAAAGCAGAATTATATTATATGCTATTATATGCTTCTGATAATTTCTTCCTTCGACTGAATCGTTGATCAGCAAGTCTTTCAATATTTCCAGTGGATTCAACTGATGTTCCAAAACAATTTTTTTTTACCATGACAACATTTCGTGTACTTGCCACTTGAATTTACTTCTTTTTCCCAGTAACTTGCCTGGCAAAAAGAACAGAGTCCTGACTCAGTCCCACAACTATGCTCCTGTAGTTCGGAAACTTCGATCCATACACATAAACATTTAACAATATCTCGTTCATTACGACTGGATCTTCTTGAGCATTTTCATTCGGCCTGTTTTTCTCTTTTTCGACGATTTCGTTTTAAAATCGATACGGCAGGACTTAAACCCATCGTAAAAAAATTTGTCCATTTTTTGACCGTTGATTGTTTAGTTAAGAAAAATTTCAAACCGATGCAAAAATAGCGTTCGCTGGAAATTTTATCAAACCGCATGTTGAGCTCCCCGGCGAGGTCGAAGTGTTGCCAAACGGCGATAACCAAATTCGACCTGATTTTGCGTTTACGTAAGCGTTTTATATACTGTTCATTTCAGTATTCTGAGACGACTACTTTTTTATGATTCTATCTCATTAAGGGGAGAGACGCGGAATGATGAGCACATTTTCGGAATTTTTCGTCATTCTTTGACTTTGATTTTCGGCCTATTAGATTAGATTCTTTGTTCAATTTTTTTCACGTATATGTGAGTATCGTGTCGTTTCTGACCGTATTATTTTAACACAGTCCGCGAGTAATCCGAGGTTATTTTATTGTTAAATGGAAACGTCTCCTCCTTTCATCTTTCCAATCACCCCTATTTTGAAGAATTAAACAAATCCTAACGCATGCGCAAAAGGGCAGAGGGTTTTAGAATCCGTTGTCAAATAATATAGAGATGAAAGCACAGTTGTCAACAATCAGAACATACTGCGCATGCGTGAATTCTCTGTGCCAGTTGGAGAAATGCAAATGCGTGAATTTTTTACGCCAGTTGGGGTAAATGAATGCAAATTAGAAATTTTTAATTTCCGTTATTCTGTTTTATTTTAAATTAAAGGTATTTCAGAATGAATCCGAAGACCGATTAATTAAAGATGTTCAATTTTAAATGCAACAAACACTAAGAAAATATACAGAATCGTTTGAAATAATCGGTCGAAAACATTGTAAGACTAACCTACTTAGCGTGGGGGGAAAAAACTTAAGCCTTCCTCATTTTTCCTTGTCAAGTGTTGCCAGACCGCGATCAACAAATTCGGCCTGATTTTACGTCCACGTAAGCGTTATATATATTATATATAAATAGATAGATATAATACCTATCTATCTATGTTTGAAAAAAATTATGAAAAAAATCACATTTCAATACAATAATTTTTTAAATTTTCAATTTGCACTGCAAAGTAAGAAGAGCTTTTCTCCCCTATTCCCCTAGTTTTGTAGGTTATTCTTTCTTCTCCATCAGATTTATTCAATCTCTTTTTTAATTTGAGAAATAATTGTTTGTTGTTGTTTTCTTGACTAGCCTTTGTTATAATTTTTCATTTGATCGACGTCGATATATTTAAAAACTTCAATCAACTTAAACACTCATGTTAGATGACCTGCATATACTTTCAGAGATTGATACTTATCACGAATTTTCTTTATATGCTTTAATTTACTGTCAAAAATTACTAAATCAATGGAAAATGAAGATAATATAGTATTTCAAAATGACCGAAAATCGTTTGCCTCGAAAGATAAAGGAAGTCTTACTGAAAATATTCCAAAATAATAACCAATACATTGAAAATGTTACAATTAAATAAATAAGATAAATTAATAAAAATATAGAAAATGTTTCATTTTGATTTATTATTCCATTTTCAGTTGTTAGCTTTTACTAAAATGTTTGAAATTTCAATTTTAATTATCGTAAAATAAAAAAAACAGCTTTAGGAATTGAAATAATTGTCTTTCAGATAAAATCGAAAAGGAAAAAAAAAAAGAAAAAAAAAGAACAAAAGAACAAAAGACAGAACAGACAAATAGTTCAGACGAAAAGTTCCCCATTTTTTTTTATTTAGAAATTATTCATGTATTTTGGAAATTAATGTTTAAAATATAGATTTTAATTTATGAAATTTAATTCACGATGTAAGATTTCTCACTCATAAAAGTGATGTTGACTTCTGCCTATCCTTTTTGCAAGATGGACCGTTAGATGAAGAGTTGCTAAATTTAGTGCAAATATATGTTTTGAGGAAAAAAAATACGATTCAGGAAAATTTTTCAGTAGCTTTGATTTAAATTTTAATTAATTAAAATATAAGAAAATTTTGTTTTTTTTAAGGATAATTATGAAATATAACGCACAAAATAAAGTTCCTTTATCTCAAAATTAAAAAATTCCATTCATATCGTTGTTTACTTGACCCTTAAATTTTTATTAAATAAATTTTTATTAAATATTATTTTTATTAAATAAAATCTTACATTGATTTTTTTTTTTTACTTAAGATCTTATGCTTATATTTTTATGCATTGAAAAATAATTTCATGATAAATATAAACATGAATGCTAGATTTATGAGTCAAAATTTGATATATTTTATATTTAAATTAAAGTTTGTTTGGTGGTTTATTTTATGTGCATATGAAATATTTATTTGAATTAAAAGAACTTCAAAAGCTATGAATGCATTTAATCAGTCATTTAATAATAAATTTACTAGCGGTTAAGTTCTGTTATTGATTTATGTGCTATTAATTAGTTTAAAATACGCAGCTAAATGATCGACTTATCTTAAAACCGTTGGAATAGTCTACGGATGTAATGATAAAATTCGGATATATTTCGTAGAAGAGAATCATACCATTTTAGATCTCTTTTCACAGTTTACCGATTTTTTTAGTTATATTTTTTTTATGTCTCAGTATCAAAATTTAGTTCAAATACCAAAACATTTTATCGCCGCAACTAGTCGCCAAATATTCTTGTCCAGATTCAATACGTTTAGCAAACCTAAACTCCTTACTGCCTAACGCCTCTTTTCAATGAGCTATGAATGATTTATTGGACGTTTACGGTCCTTACGGGAGTTGCAGGTATGACCCAATACAGTCCCCTGTTCATTCTTGGAAGCATAAAGGAAGAGGGGAAGAGAAAGCCGAGAAGTGGGAAGCATGAAAACAGGTTTTGACATGCATACAAAAAGAGGACATCTGGCCGTGACCCACGGGAGGTTCTTTTCGACCTTTCCTTTCTCTTAGACATTCTAGGAATTTATAAAAGCTTGCATCTGGTGCCTTCGTGTGCAAGTTAGAAAAAGTGCAAGAGGGTTATGTGTCACTTACGCTCAATCGCATTTGAGCTCAATCTTTAGCTAGTGATATATGCGCTCAAGTATTAAAATGACTGCCATATTGTGAAGCTTATCTTTTTATATAATATTTGGCAATTGACAATGAAAGACACCTGATAATCGATCCATTTCAGTGTATGAATGGCACTCCATGTCTCTGATAACAGGATGTAGCTTCCGCGAAAAAATGCTTACGATTGCTCCTTTGAGAAGAACAATTCCGCTTGAAAAAACACAATGAGAGAAAAATGCGTCTTATAATTTATTGAAAACGAATACATACATAGCATTGCCGTACCGAAAACATTTATAAAAATTATAATTTTGATGCGCATAATTTTAATTTAATCTAAAAAAATTGAAGTTTAATTTTCAAATTTAATCTCTATATATTAAAAATTTAATTTTTATAACTTGCTTCATTTATTCGATAGAATGAAACAAAATATACAGAAACTGTTTCAAATTCAAGCTTAAACGGATATAAATAATATTTAGTTCTTTCTCTTATTCTCAAGAATCCTCTGTCTGCCTTCTGTTGCCTGCTAAAATACATATCACATGGCAACTATGAACATCTGTTGCTAAAATGATGAAACGTATGAAAGAAACGCTATATCGATGTATAAATGAAATAATATGGATGGTTTTTACATTCTTAAATTCATTAATGCCCACACGACTTTGAAGATTTGCATTTAAGTATAAATAAATATAAATTTCCCTTCCAATCAATTTAATGAATCAGAGGACTGAAAGTACTAATTTATATCTCTCCTTATCCAAACGGGGCTGAAAACTTCTACAAAACTATCGATTTCACCAAATTCATTACAGCTGCTGAAAAATAACAAAATGAATGCAATTCTTGTAAAATAACAGTCAGCATCATTCAAGGCCTAATTTAAATTTTATGGGATCAAAACTATATAAACTAAGAAATCTCAGGTGGCTCGCCTCAAATGTTTTCAATTTTCTTCGTTTAAATTGCTGTGAATTGTTCTAGAAATTTTGAAAATATACATGCCTTTTAATTATTTTAACAAATATATTGTCTTTTAGTTCATTAGGATAAATATTTAAGTATTTCTTAAACAAAAGTTAAACTAAAGGATCCTTTAAATTTCGATTTAAAATACTTTCTTCCTCAAGTAAAAACAAAAACGGTGAATATGTTATCAACGTATGCAACATTGATTTTCGTGCTCATGATGCTCTATGCACATCTTCATTGAAACGTAATTTTTTTTTACCAGCACGTTAAAAAAAATTATTATTAAAAATTATTCAGTTTCCTTAATTGCGCTTTATTAAAAGATTTTACGAAATTTTTAGATTAATGGCTAATTGAACATAATTTTTTATGTATATTTCAGGAATCAATACTGGAAACATACCAATGAATGCATTTTTTATATTAAAGTTATTCAAACAAATTGCGTTAAATCGATTTTTTTGCAAAATAATAAGCACTCGTGTTAAAATAAAACTACTCACTACTACTCATATTGTCACGTAGAACTATAGTATAGAACTCAATGACACACACAAGAGGTAGAGTTAAACCAATTTATTAACTGAACTCAGAACTGAGATAATACAGTAACTGTCAAATCTTCTGCTTTTATACAATCAGAGAAAGTTCCAGAATACTCTTCTGGAGACAGTAAGAAAAATCCAGAACACTTGTCTGGCAAATTAAAGAAATGTCCAGTATCTTCTGGAACATGAAATAAAGGAAAACATAAAATCAAGGAATTAAGTATTTACATATACTATTAATCGCATTGTCTCTAGCGGGATTCGAACCAAGGTCTCTTGATCATGAGACCACTGCCATGACCATTCGGTCGTGGAGATTCGACTGTCTTTCTTCAATGCGGCAATATCAATATTAAAAATGAGAATTGCGTAATTCTCAAAAATACATTTTTTAACAAGAAAATATTAAAAATCACTGAAATTCGTTTGAAACACTTGATTCTCAGATATATTAACAGGAACGAAAGTTTCATTCGCAAATAAAAAAGCATATTACTACTTATTTCTACCATTGTAAATGTTTTCATGCTAATTTTCAATTTGTTCTATGTATATGAAAGCTAGGAAATAATATATAAATTCATAATTACTTCATATTTTCTTTTTTCTTTTACTTTCTAAATTTCTTGTCTAAATGAAAGAATTACCACATTTGGATCAGATTTATTTCGCAGCTATATGAGTATGCTTTCTGGGATAATTTTTTGGGGGGAAAGCTTTGCGTAGTTGCATTTAGGAGCAAGCTTTTATATTTAAATACCGTTATTATATATTTTAAGAAAAAAAATGATTATCCTTCATCTATGCAGCAAAGCATGCTATATTTTGACAGTGGTATTTTTTTTACTTAATTATAAGTAATTTTATTCAAATACTTTAAAAATAAATTTAAGTGAGTATTTTGGATTTTGTTGAAAATTTGCTTTTATGAGACCTCAAATCATTGCTTGAATTTGAGAAGGGGACTATCTATAACATCTATATAGTTTGTTATTTGTAATTATAAATTGGAACTAAAACAAGCCAGAGAGAAAAGGCAGAATAAAGAGATATTGAAGACATAAAAATATTGGTACAAACAGAACAAAAATTAAGACTTATGCTTTTATATGACTTGTGAGGAACAAACGAATAAACTTAAAAAAAATGAATACTATTTCTAAAATGTCAAACTTGAACTAAAACTTTATAGGAACTTGAAAACTAAAGAATACGTTGCTTTATTGGGCTTAAAGAAATAGATGATGTCATTTGAGGAACCATTTTCTTGGATTGAACCGATAACACGATTTTAATAGGCTCTACTTCATTCTACTTTAAAATGTGTTTCTCAAAAAGTTTACTGAATTTTTAAAGAAAAATGAACATAAGAATTTTTACTGCTACTTCATTACTAAAATTATCATTATTATTCCATTTCAATTCAAATTTTTATTTTTTTTCATTAAAAAAATGCTTAGGCGATTTAAATACAGCAAACTTCCCTTATTTCCGCTTTTACAAAAATACTTTTTAAATGACGCATTTCTAAAACAAACTAAGGCACAAAATTGTGAAAGAAACAACATCTTAATGATGATTTGTGCGGAGAATGCTAATTATTCTACTGACGGTTAAGTTAGATTTTTTTTTATTAATTTATATGCTTGTATTAATGACACTAGGATTTAAAGCACATATTCAAATTTCATACGTGAAAATGTCCTGTTTAGACATCTATTTTCTTTCATTCTTTGCGATTTTTTTTTCATAAAATATACATTATGCATCAGAAATAATAAGGATTTTTTTGACGTAACAGCATTATTGATTATGTGATTAGAATTCATAAGATTTAAAGCACTTGTTTCAGAAATATTCGTTATAAGAGTGCGATAAATTGAATTTTTTTGTCAAATAAATGCATTGTTTAAAAAGTGTAGAAACCTAAAAATCTATTTAGCTATTACAAATATATATAACATTAGACACACACAATTCTTCATTACGTAAAGGATTATGTTATGAAAAAAAAATAATAATTGAGGTTTTTTTTTTTTGTCTTTTAATGCTCTTTATTTAAATATCAAAATATTTAACTTTGTGTATAATTAAAGGTCTCTCTCTCTTTTGAAGTAACGAAAAAAAAATTTAATTTTTAATAGTTTAAAAGTTATACACAGCTGAATCCCCTTTTTCGAAAAAATTCAGTTATGTATAATTTTTTTATTGATTTCTTTTTGCATGATCCATCTTATTTAGATAAGTCCATTTTACTCTGTTAAACTGATGTATTGGAAGAAGCTATTGAGACTAAAACATTTTGGATTCCTTTATACTAATGACAGTTAATATAAATATTTATTATAAAACCTAACATATCTACAGTTTTTAACGCTTACATTTCAAAGATCATTTTACATTCTTTTTGATTATATTTCAATCAGGAAAGTAATTAAATTATTTTTTTCAATATTTAATATAAATTACAACCTCGCATGGCATAATATCCTAACAGACCAAAGAGTATTAAAGGAAAAGTAATATTTCCATCAATGAAAAAATATTGATAAAAATCTTTGCAAAAGAGCATTTACTGCAAAATGGAATTATTTTTAATGTGATGACTAATTAAGAAAAAGTTAATGCATCTACAAATAAGGCAGTTGAAGCACTTTACTTAAAATTTCGTACTTAACACATTTTTGAAATATCATGTATTTGTAATTTTTGAATTTTAAGAGGAAACACAAACCAGTCATTTTTATTTATACGAAACGATTTCTTAAAAATTATTTAAAATTTATTATTAATTTATTTAAAATAGAAATTTACAAACAGATAGAAGATTTAAACAAGTTTTTTTTTCTGTAACAGCTAACCATCTTTCGTCTTTTTCTTTAAAGATCTACATAGATTCCCATTTTGTGCAAAATATCTGATTTTAAATTATACATATGCAAGAAGTGTAGCATCTTCCGCTTTAATGTATTTGGTGCTGTTAGTCTAAAATATCAAGAAGTATTTTGATCCGTTTATTGATGATAATTTAAGATTGCTTGTCTTACATTTGGAGGCACAAAAAAAGTTGTTATATTTTCTGTTGTAGATAGTATTTTCCAAATTATAAAAATTGTTATGCAATTATCCAATTTGCATTAGGATTTCTATATTGGAAGTATTTTGTACAATCTAAAAATTAGCTGATTATTTTAAGAAAGATTTTTAAAAACATGAATGGTTGTTTAAATTTATAATTCGCAAAGATTCATATCTGCCAAATATTCATTGAAAAAGAGGAAACATTTCCTCTTGATATATTTTTGAGACGGATTCAAACTTTTTTTTTTAAATTTTTACAACAAGCTTCCTGACGTCGATTATAACTTCATCCTGCTAATAAAAATGAGTAATTTTGAAGAGAACAATGCTGTATCTCATTTCCAAACGCTCTTTACACCTTTCCGATTTTTCACACTTTATTAAAGTAGCAGTATCTAATTACATTCTTAAGGTTACTACTACGATATTGATATCTATTATACACAGATACTGACTTTATTTTTGATGTTCCTGAAATTTTAATAGCATTATTCATATTTAAATTCACGTCCAAGTAACGGAGAAAAAAAAAGCATGCACTACGAACACCAAATCAAGAAATAAAAGTTCTTTCTTCCGTTCTTAAAAGAGTTTAATCCGTTTTACCCAGGGAAAAATTATTATTCCAAGAGGAATAACTCTTAACCATCAATCATCTCTTATTAGATCGAGAAATGTTTTTTATAATCCTTCGAGGTGCACGCCACCTTTTCCTGTCAAAGGTAACTAAGCTCCAGTAAACCCAGCATGTGAGAGCAAATGATACCAGTTAATGAGTGAGCGCAAATGCGACTCGACGCAAGTGCCACAATCCCATAAGAAAGTAAAACAAGCGTTCCCCACCCCCTCTGAGAAATCGTGGACAAACAGGCGTTACACATTCACTTAATGGCTACGATTGTGTGCGAACATGAGCAACAGGGATTCGCAGATTTTCGGGCACTTATGATGAAAATGATGATAACTCCTATTCATTCGATACCGATGACACTTCGGTAAACGATCGTGATACAGAAGCGAAGCAGAATCTAAAGAATTCCGAATATTCTAAAAAATCCGACCGAGAGCCCTTCTCTTCTTGCAAAAACTTTTGGAGATCCTTATAGAAAATGCACTCCCTATAATGTGCAAAAACTATCTCGAAATTCGTTATTAAAAATTCTGCACGTGGAGCGACACGAGCGATTCTTGAGAATATATAAACAAATAAGATGAGTATTTGGACCTCTTTTCCCCCAAAATTTCCGAACTATGCATAAGGTATAGATTTTCTAATAACTTAAAGATTTTTATACAGAAAAAAATTATTTAATAAATATTAAATTTTATATGAATGGAATTGGCAAAAAAGAAATAAATACAGGAAAGAAACGGAAAAACAGGTTATATTCCATTTTTATTAAAAATCGCATTTCTATCTTAAATAGAACACATTTGCACGAAAAAATATTCATATACTCTGACCGTCTTTTGTGTATGCACGTAAATCCAATAAAATAAGGAGTGAGTGCCTGACAATTTTGGATCGGAATGAAAGATGTTCCAAAATCGGCGAGTGTGCTGAAGTATTCCGATTTCCAGAAACGTTTACTGCAGAATACTTTGCTCACTGATTTTTTTGCACTTACTTTATTGTCATGAATGTTAAAATTTATACATTTTGATATATATCTGTTTTGTACCTATTTACTCTAATATTCACAAGAAAACGTAACACACTGACGAAGTGTGCCTTTTCCCGCTCTGACGAAAGCTTGGAGAGTCAAAAGACTAGACAACTATTTTTGGCAGTTTCTCCGAAGATCTTTGCTTTAACAATAAGATGCAAAGACTCAGCAGCATTTAAGAGGGTCTCAAGATTAGTTTATCATCCAATATCTGCGGTTTTACATCTTCGCAATTTGTAGCAATTTCTGAAGGTTCCAGGTTGACCTTCAGAAAAATAGTTGAACACATATAAGCAAAAAAAAAGATAATTTGTCGAATAATAGCGCAGTGTTTATTTCTTCATTTCTATTATTCCAGAATGTATTGAATACAAAAGCAATTAATAACAAAATTATAAGTACAAATCTACAGATTCTTCAAGACTGCTTAAAATTACACTTTATATAAATAAAAAAAAATTTAAAAAAAAAAGAGAAATTTATAATAGGTCTCATTTGATTTCTCATTTTTTGACTAAGCAGCAGTCAAAATAAGGTTTTTCTATTACCCACATATATTTTGTGATCAAAAGTTTCAAAATTTATGTATTTTTCTGAATTTATCTAGAAAGACTGTATGAAATGTCTTTTAGTATGAAATGTTTCATTCAGAAAATACACCTGAACTGCTATTTACCATGAAGATTCAGTCACAGAGACACTCAGAGAACCGAACAGAAGGGGGATGAAAAAAAAATTATTTGAACTCATTTCGTTTCAGAGAGAGCAAATAATGATTTGAAACTTTCAACAATGGTTTTTATTTATCTTGAAGACAATATTTACGAGAATTTTTGTGAAATATCATGTCAATTCAAGAAGATTAAAATATGTAAATTCAGGTAGATTAAAATATCATTCGATTCAGAAGATATAGGTTCAATAAAAAAAATCCTAAAATTTTCCTTAAGTTTATTTTAAATTGTAAAGCAATTTTTAGTTAAATGACTTAAAACTTACGTAATATGCAACAAATTATCAATAAAATATTTAATATTCTAGTAAATATATGAGCATTTTTAATAAATAACTTTAACTGAGCATAAGTGAAATATTTTTTCCTTTTCATGCTTCTAACGCGAGCTATATAGGAAAGTTCATATGAAAACTCCGGTTGGATAACGTTACGATTAAGAAATATTTTATTTTGCAGTTAGCTCATATCTTTGAGTTTGGCATTAGAATTGAATTTTAAATTCCCCAAATTAAACAAGTTCGCACAATTCTTTCCCAGTTCAGTTGGACGGATACCGAATTATGCAATTCAAATTCAGGCCTTTTAATGTAAAATTAAGCTTGCTAGTTTTTTCGACATAATATAATAGATCGATTAAAATAATTATTTCCTTCCATTACTACTTGGCATAAATAAACTGTGTACTGTTTCAAATGCGATATTTTAGAATTTAAATTAATTATTAAAGTTTAAAAAATTATTGAATAAAAATGCATAAAAATTTCGATGACATTCGAGAAAGCAACTAAAACACTGCTCTGCAAAATTTACGGTCATAAAATAACAAATTCCGATGCACGCTGTTTTTACACGTTTTAAGAGGCTATCACAATTTAACATATGGGTGTAATGATATCGCTTAATTCATATATATCATTTTTATTTTGAAAATTATCCCCTATTTTATTCGAACAGCTTCCCTTATCTCCTTATATAACTTCCCTTTTTTCATTTAAATATTTCTAACACGTGCTTTTTTTTAAGAGCGTGTGTTAGAAATCGTGTATTGCCGAGTCTATAATTCTCACACTACAAGCGAAGTGATAAAAATCCCTGGCGCTTTCGGAATAATTTCCAAACGCATCCAAGATTCCCTTTCCTGAATCGATACCTGTCAAAGAAATCCCTATAAGAATTTCTTGGTAAACACACTAAGGGAAATCGCATCTCACACTTTTTTGTAGAGTCTCGATGTACATAGAAAAGTTTCGTCGTTTTTGTTCTTCCCGTGTACAAACAAAAATAAATTGAAAATTCTAAAAATGTCTTTTTTTCGGCCTCTCATCTGCAAAACTTTGTTGCATGCATTTTCTAGGAGGGAAAAAATCACTTCATTGAAAGAGACCGTTGTTTATTAGTTGAGTAGCAATTAAGTGTCACTAATGTTAACTAATGTTTTTATATTCAAAATAATTCATAATAATTGTAATAAATTTGAATTAAAAAAATCAAATTTTCTATTCAAAATGCCAAAAACAAAGAAGCATGACGGTCGATTGATTCGATAAACAATTAGACTGCGAAAGAAATTCTTTATAACCGTAACATAACAGAAAGAATGAGAAATGAATAGAATCTCAGGAAATTCCGTGAAATCTTTGATAATGAAACAAATAAGAATTTTCTAAAATTTGACTCGACGAAGCAAGAATGGACACAGTCTCAAAAAGAACTTTACTAATTGAAAGTGCAAATGAATGAAGCAAAATAATAAATCATTGAATGCAACAAATGTTAATGCAGAATCATCGTTAAAAATAAAACAAAAGCTTTGCAGTTCATTCATCAGTTCTTTTTTGCGCCCAGCTATCCCTTTTCTACCTATTTCAAAAAATAATTTCGATAAAATAGTTTATATCTGTTTTACAGGAAATTTCTTTCCTAAATCGAAATGACTTACTCATCATAGAAAGAACAAAATATCAAAGGAAACAAGAAAATGTCTTAGTTCTAATTTTATTCAGGGTGATTGGTCAAGTCAAAATGACATCTCGTATAGCCGGGGAAGTAACCTGCAGGAAAGCGACTATGCTGAGTGTATTGAGACGGGTTACAACGACCCTAGTGGCGAAATAAGGATGTTATGAAAATGTTTCGGAAAAATAAAAGAAATCAGCCAAAATGTCTATTTGATATTAAAACATTGGGCTCTTTGTATAATAAAAAAAAAAAAAAAAAAGGGGGGGGGGGTTGATCTAAAATGGATAAATGCATTCTCCGGTAGCTCTCCACTCCGAGAGCGTTTTACAAAAAATTATTAATTTTTAAAAATTTTTTATAGCTCAAATTTTGTTTCTCAGTTACTTAACTCCGAAACACTGTATGATAACGCCATATTTTAAATAGAGAATAAATAAAAATAAATAAAGCAATCTAAAACTTAAAAAAAAAAACGAAATTCGACTTTAAAATTGTAACAGATGTTAAAATTCGAAAATCATCTTGCGATTCTAATAATGCGATTATCACACAATAACTCTGCACACTTCAGGGACGCTAACATTTCAAATTCTCGAGAATGAAAATGACCCAATGTTGAACTGCAGTTCACTAAAATTTATTGCTAATCGAGTTATTTAACTTTTTCTCAATCAAATAATCTCTGACAAAAGAAAACTTTACTTATAAAGTCAAGAAAGAATGAAATGCACTCATTCATATAAACACAACAGACAAAAGGTTAAAATGTTAATTTTTAAGTGTTGTTCAGGAGGTTGCAACAAATGCCGGTAATCTCATATTTAGCACATACGTGCATTTATTTCTAAGAGCCCGAAACAAACTCCATCCCTCTAACGAAGTGTTTAATCGCCTACTGTATAAGGAACAGAGCTCTTATGGTTTTGGTTTTTAAAACAAATTAATATGATTTTCATACTTTAAAAAATATCCATCGCTATAAAAATAAATGCAATGAGATTATTAAAAAATTATTCTTATGTCCTGAGGTTTCTTATATGTGCATTTCTGATTAATCTTATTCTGGGAAAGTTAAATAATTTCGTTACCGTTTCTTGTTAAGGTAAGCACTTTCAGAAGAATGCATAAATGTTTTAATAGATATAAAAATATGCCTGTATGTTAAAAAAAAATTGCTATCAATATTTATTCTTTTATTAAATCTTTGTCCTTTTTCTTAATTCCAGAGCTGTAAAAAATTGCAATATTTATTTCTTTTTAAATAACTTAAAATTAAATTTATATACTAGCTGAGAATAATAATATTTTTAATTAAAATTAAAACTGAATTTATGTGTCTCTTCTACTAGCCTCAAAAACTGTCTTCAGTGACTCAATAAAAAAATTGCTCAGTATCTTATGAGAATCAAAAATGGTAATGGTTTAATAAATTTGTTTTTTTATGCACAGGAAACGAAAATACCCACACCTTCCTAAAAGCCAAGGTTGCTCCTCCACCCTTGATACAGATCGGAGGTCACTCACGCCTTTCTTTCCCCGCATGTAAAGAAACGGCTTTATAACATTCAAGTTAGTTTGTTGCAAGTTCTTTTCTTTAATTTTATTATTATAGTACGAAAAATTTACCATGGCTGTTTTTTTTAATTTTATTATTATAGTATGAAAAAAAAAAAGCCATAGCAAATTTTAAGACAATCAGCCGATACAGCAACAAAAACCACAACTCTGGACAATTCAACGTTAAAATATGAAAAAACTTCTAGGATTAATGCTCCGAAATTAAAGCGTTATTCGATCATAATTTGAAGTGCGGCGCGGAATGTTGCGCATTCGGGTCCCGTCAGCTGCCCGCTGAACAATTTTGTTTGCCTGTTAAAATATTAACTGCTTTATGAGCCTATTCTTGGAAATATCATGATTGTTATAGCTTCAGAATTTTAAATAAAAAATGATCCAAATATATTTTTAGAAGTACACAGCAGCTTTGCTGTGATAAATTTGTTAAAACCTTAAGCTAGGTGATTAATATTAAATCAGATTTTAATTTAATATGTTAAAACATTTTTCTCAAATCTATGATAGAAAATGCATGCTTTTGTTCATGAAAACTCCTTTTAACGACACATTCCGCTGATGCCATTCTGTTATCAGAATTTTAAGAAGTAATTCCTAAAATATTGAATTAAATTAACGCTTTCAAAAGAAAGGAGATGGAGGTCCATGCGGATCATAAAGCACCTTCACAATCTATATAAAGTTACGGTGGATCAAGTGATTACCCTACTAATGGAAAGAAACTAATTTTAGAAATTTTCGGCAGACCGTCGCTTAAAATAAGCACATATGTTGAAAGATCAGAAAATATTCCCATAAGATAACATAAGTCACGCACGGCCTTTACTTTTTCTGGGTCCGGTCGTACACCATCACTGGATACTAGGTGTCCCAAGATCTTTATCTCTTGTGCTCCAAAGTGACATATTTTTGGATTAAGCATAAGGTCTGCGTTCTGTATACATTGAAGGACGGTATTCAACCTCTAAAGATGCTCATCGAATGTTTCTGAGAACACCCCAATGTCATCTAAATAACAAAGGCACATTGTCCATTTTAAATGTCGCAGAAGATTATCCATCATCATTTCAAAAATTGCAGGAGCGTTGCATAAGCCGAATGGCATCACTTTAAACTCGTATGTTATACGTTACCTCAGGTGTTATAAAAGCTTTTTTCTCACGATAGGCTTCATCAACTTCTATTTGCCAGTAACCGGAGTAAAGGTCCATAGACGAAAAATATTTTGCCTCCTTCAGGCAACTCAAGGTGTCGTCAATTCGCGGCAATGGATACAAGTCTTCCTTGGTAATTTTGAGTCGGTGATAATCAACACAAAAACGCCAGCTTCCATCCTTTTTCCTCACCAAGACGACTGGAGATGACCATGGACTTTTTGATGGTTGAATGATGTCTCTATCTAAAATTTTGGTTACCTCCACACTGATAATGCGGCGTTCAAATGGGGACATTCTGTAAGCTCTCTGACTGATAGGTAAGTGGCCGCCTGTATTTATTCGGTGTTTAACATTGAGTTGACTTCCTTTCTTGAACGTCCTTTCTTGATCGAAAATTTCTGGAAACTTCTGGAGTAGATGAAACATTCTTTTTGGACAATCCTCAAATCCGGAACTATCATCTTGGTATAGTCGATGACACCCAACTTCGCCTTTGAAGTGGTCGTGGAATAAAGCGATTCTTCATCTATGATATTTACGCAGTCTTCGCGTAAAGGTTCGACATACCCGATGCACATGCCTTTAGGGATGATCTGAAGTTCTCCTTGTCCGTTGGCAATCCATAGTTCGGCTTCACCATTAAGGAGCGTAATTATAGTAGACGGAATGGCAACTTCCTTGCTTAAAAGAAGCATCCTATTTCCCTCTACTATTACGTCGATAGCTCGAAGGTTCTTACGACCTAAGAAGGTGATCTTTCTGATAGAATGAGCAGGTACTGTAGAGTCTTCCAACGTGAATAAACGGCTGAAATCTGGAGTTTGGGATTCTCGAACGACGTCTTGAAACAAGAGCTCCGAACGGTCACAATCTATAACTGCTTGTGAAGCGCTCCAAAAGTCCCAACCAAGGATGATATCGTGAATGCATTGCAGCAAAACAATGAATTCAAAAGGTTGAGGTCGGCCATTGATTTCGAGATGAAGCGTCCATTTTCCCACTGGTCTCACGTAATTTCCATCAGCGACTTTTAAAAGAACATTCCTTGTTGTTGGAAACATAACTTGCTTTAGTAGGCGACGATACTTCTCCGAGATAACAGAAAATGAGGCTCCAGAGTCCACAAGGGCAGGTACTGCCTCATTGTCGACGATTACTTCAATGTTGTTTCCGGACATCTATGCGGAAATCGAAGGTTTTTTGCGACTAGCGGCCTCACCCCCAAGGAAAATCGCGCCGCTTAGTTTTCATTATTTCTCCGGCTAGGAGATTGACTGGATCTTCTGTATGGTGACGGAGATCTGTAGCGGCGTGTCGGCGATCGTGCTCGTGATGGGCTGGGCGACACACTTCGGGCTACTGGTCGACTGTATTCGTCGGCATAGCGTCCTTCATTCGACTGTGGACGGCCGAAATCTCTCCTATTAGCCCGATATGCCTCAAAAATAGCTTTGCGATCTCGTCAGTATAGAACTACATGGCCAGGGCGGTCACAATGGAAACAGACGGATCTTCTATCAGGAGTGCGCCAGACATCTGTCTTCCTCTGTGGTTGAGCTACGGGCGTAGGTCGTCTGGCAACGTCAGCATAGGTAGATTGGCGTCATGGTTTTACCTTTGTCCTCTATGGTGCTGTCTGTAACAAAGGAGACAAATCATTTTCCACTTCCTCTCGAACAATGGCTTCAATGCCTTGGTCTTGGAGTTCGGGATCAACTACTGGAAATATGAGGCGGTGGACCACCTCTCGCACTATTTGTCGCATTAGTGATACCAGATGCAGTTATTGGTCAATTGCAGCCATTGGTACCACATTTGGGAACCTTTCAAATTTCCTACCACGAATCCTCTTTTGCTGCATCTATTCGATCTTTTTACACCATTTTATAAAGTCCTCTGTAGTGGTTATTTCTTTCTTCAGTAGTGCTTGGTAAACATCTTCGGGGACTCCTTTCATCAGATGAGACACTTTCTCTTCTTCTGACATATCTGGTTTGACTTGATGGCATAACCCCAACACGCTTTGGATGTACGATTCCGTACGATTCGCCAGATTTTTGAGCTTTATTCTTTAGCTCATCTTCTGCCTTCTTTACATAGTGCTGTGTTTCTCCAAATGCCTCTTTTAACATTGATTTGAAAACATCCGAGGAAGTCAATTTATCTTCAATATTTTCGTACTATTGCTTCGCTGTGCCGTCCAGGAAAAAGAACACATTTGCGAGGCAAGTCATGTCATCCCATCTGTTGAATTTTGATAGTCTGTCGTATTCCTTCAGCCATTTGTTTGGGTCTTGTCCCACGTCCCCTTTAAATGCAGAGGGATTCCTATATTGTGACTCTGCTGATGTCAGGATGACCGGTATAGTCTCCGGTTCCACAGGCATTTTCCTTGTCTTTCTGGTTGGTGGATTATATAAATTCCCAATTCTGGTTCAATACCTTTAAAGCGATTGCTTCTACGCAAATCCGTTTCTACGCTGACTGGAATCGTACCCGGCGTCTCCACCAAAGAATGTCACGTAGGTACTTTAGTGTGTAATGCAATGACACACACAAGAAGTAAAGCTAAACCAATTTATTAACTCAACTCAGAACTCAGAACACAGTGACGGACAAAACTTCTGTTTTTATACTAGCAGTGAAAGTTCCAGAATAGTTTTCTGGAGACAGTAGGAAAAGTCCAGAACACTTGTCTGGTAAACTAAAGAAATGTCCAGTATCTTCAGGAATATGAAATAAAGGAAAATATAAAATCAAGGAATCAAATATTTACACAGACTGTGAATCGGATTGCCTCTAGCAGGATTGGAACTTACGATCTCTTGATTAAGAGACCAGTGCTATGGTCATTCGGCCATGGAGAGTCGACTGCCTCACTTCAATGCGGCAATATTTCAAGCGCTCCAAATTAAATGTATGCACTTAACCTCTTCTTATTTTCATTTCACGATTTAATTTAATGAAGTTTGAGTTGATGAAGATGTTATACTTTTTTTAATTAATTTTAAACGCACACTCTTCGAAACTAATTGTATTATTTAAAAAATCCTATAAAAATGTTCATAATATTGCAAACAATAATAACTAATTCAAACTTAATTTAAAAATATTTTATCGATTTAATTGAATTACTGCCTACGCTGAATTGAAGAAAAACTATAATAGCTGATCGCCGAAGGTGTACAGTATTGACCCTCTGCACTCGGGGAAGTAATTGGATGTATATTTATTCACCTAATACAAAGGTTCATTTATTGCTCTGAAAATTGAAAATAGACAATGGTTTTAAGTTGAATTTCTACGAAAAATTAATTCATAATTAATTTAGCTTTCATTAGATATTTTTAAAAATCAAAATTAAAAAATGAATAAATAAAATGTCAAATGATGATGCATCGTCTTAAATGGTACCCGATAGAATCCATTCGAGTGCAAAGAGTTCAATAAATACAATTTTTATTCGTTTTCAATAAGCTTCCGATTAATTTTGAGCAGAACAAAACACTGAAGTTATGCAAACATAGCGCTGCGTGTAGAAGAACAGACAAGAGAAGTTGTTATGACAAATGTAAATTGGAAAATGATATGGATCCAATTTCTTTACAAATATGAAGGAAGATTGGAAAAGTTCTCACATAAAATTTCAGTAACATATTTTCTAAATTTATCGTAAGATTACTCTTATTATATTCGACTTTTGAGAAATTTTTTTATCTCAGAAAAAAAAATCCTCAGATCTCCTCTATTTTTCCTTCTGATAAAAAAAAAGTAATCAGATTTCCTTCGTTTCTTATCTTTTGATAAAAAAAAAATCATTAGACCTGATACGAACCTGATTAGACCTGATACGACTCTTCTAACCATGATTTTTCAGTTACATTTATATATGAATTGATTGCGTCTTCAAAGCTTATAAATGCTAGATTTTTAAGGTTGATATTTGATATATTTATATATTAAGTTGGTTAAATGATGGATTTTATGTGCACATAAATTATTTGTACGCTTACTTCAAATTTTTTTAGAAGATAGGATTATTTTGTGTTTTATTAAGAAAATAGTAATTTTTTTATTTTAAAAAGGTTAAAATTTTTTAGTTATAACAATTTTTTTTAATTCAGCTTTTATCCGCTTTTGGCAACCAGTTGGTTCTCCAAGATTGATAGTTGTTAAAATTTTGAATCAAACGTCTTATGATGTACAATTATCTTAATGGCTTTTTCAGTCTTTAAAAGAACAGTGAACTGGCATTTTTAAACTTCAAATGTAGACAAATATGTGGTATATATTATTTCAGGAGTCTTACTCCATTCTGTTTATTTTGCTATTCATCTCCTTCACTTTTTATCATTTCATCTCAGATTTGAAATTCAGTCTGAAAGGAAGGAACCAGCTGGGCCTCAAAAGGAAGCGTTGAAACTTTAAATTGCTACAAAGACTTTCTTGCTGAAATCGACAAGAAGCCTACTCATCATTGAAAAATAAGCAACAATGGAAGAAAAATCCAAGATGAAATATAATCCAGGATATAGTAAAAATGAAAACGATTCGAGTCTTTCTTAATATTGCTGTAAAATAAGAATACTTAAAACCCTCTCGATTCCAGCCGGGCGGTTTGAGGATTTACCCTATAACATCCAAGTGGGGCGGTTGTTAGCCGTTTTAGGGGAGATGGGTATTAAAAGCCGCTACTCTACTAAACACTCCAGGTGGTCCTCGTTATCTTCGACAATCGCCGCTTTTTCACAGTAGTTTCCGCTCTGCCTTAGGGCGGTAGGGGTTGAGGAGGGATTCAGTAAATAGGTTGTTGGCGTATATTTTGTATTTTGAAAGGATTTAAGTTTCTATTTTCATGTGTTGTTAGCTCAAAATTGGAAATATTTTTATGGCCATTTATTAAACATTTTCTACTGAAGTGCTCTGTTAGCGAATAATGATATATAAGGATACAGAAAAGTTGTTTATTTTCGGATAAGCATCAGAAGTTCTTTTCAGTATCAAGACTATTGTAATGATATAAAGACAAACTATTGCATTGTCACTGCAGCCTATTTACATCACAGTTTTCTCACAAAATGTGTAACGACTCTTGTTACTGTAGATGGAAGTCGTTTTATACTCCAAGCGTCTTATTCTGTCATCAAAGGACTGTGGAATTTCTGAGGCCAAGTACAAAGTAGTAGGACACATGCGTACGGATATTTGTTTACGGGTCATAAGAGACCAATAAATCACGCGTAGCTCTTTGAAAAAAAAGAGGGTAGGGAGTGATTAGTCGAGGTTTGCTAAAACATATGTTATCTGTTGGCAAGAGTATTTGGCGAGAAAATGTATTGGCATTTTAACTAAATTTTGATGCTTAAACACAAGGAAAAAACTTTTGTCTCTATGTGTATATGCTGGCTCTGTACACACCAGGCCATCTACCTAAAAAATTTAGCAAATATATACTTTGGAGGGTAGGAAAGTAATTTTTTGAACATTTAATTAGAATTTTAATTAATCAAAAATTAAGAGAAATATTGACTTTTTTCCGTGATAACTTTCTAAAAATTTATAGTAAAAAATAGTTTTTCTTCCAAATCATATCAATTCTCTGCATTATTCATTCACAGTCCAAGTATGCTAAATACAGTTCTCAAATGAAAATCAATAAATTTTAAAAGAAAATCTATATAGAAATTCCATTCTAAAAAATTATACCTGAACTTAACTATTACCATCGCAAACGATTCCAATTGTTTTAAGATAAGTGGATCATTTAAATGTGCATTTCGGCTCATTAATAACGCACAAGTCAATAAGAGAATTTAACAGTCGATACATTTCCTATTATTTGAAGTTAAATCTGTTCAAAGCTTTTGAATTTCTGGTAATCAAATAAATAATTCATTTACACATGAAATAAATAACTTAACAAGCCTGATATAGTTATAAAAATGCATCTTATATTTAAAAATCTAGTATTCACGTTTATATGGAAACTTTATCTTTTCATACGTAAATATAAACGGAAGATCTTGACTATAAAATGTACATGCTATCTAAGATCTGTATTCTTTTTACAGAACAAACATACGCTAAAACTGATAAACAAATAAAATTAATGAATTTTTTAAAATTTCAAGATAATTTACGTTAGGGTCAATATTATTTTTTGTATTAATATTTTTAAATGCACTGAATTGCATATTTCTTTCTCCCAAATATACATTTGTTCAATTTAGTATCTGTACGTGCAATGGTCTATAGTTTAAATAGACTGATAGACGCATATTTATACATTCACTTTTATTCTTGAAAGAAAATCTTATTTTGTTAATTAAAACTTTTAGATTAAAATCTGAATATTCCGCACTTTAATTTTTGAATAATTTTAAATTAAAAATTTGGAGATATCTGTGAAATTTAAAGTATATACTTCCGTGTTAAAAGACAATTTATTCCATTTCCTCAACTTTTCCATCATCTGTGTGTGTGTGTGTGTGTTATCAGATATTTTGTTATATAATTTCCTAAAACAGTCCTTATTTTATTTTATGAATTAAATATAAAATTCAGGATATTTGAATGGAACATTACAACTGAAAATGGAATAATAATACGTAAGAAAGCATTTTTTAAACTTCTTCCGCATTTACTATTCGATTTTTATAATATCGCAATGTATTGAATATTATTTTAAAATATTCTCAGTGGGATTTCTTCTATCTTTTGTGACATTGTTACAAATTTAGATAATTTTGAAACGCCATATTCTCTTATTTTTCAATTGATGATGTAAATTTTGAAAGCAGAATGCATAAGAAGCTTATAAAGAATACTTATGATAAATATTAATCGCAAAATGCATATGCAGACAAGTTAACATAATATTCTAGCTGGATGAAGAAGTATTTAAATATTGCGAGTCTGATTAAATGACAAATCTTAACAAAGAGTGGTTAGTTAAAAAAAAGCAATAAAGAAAAATACCCTCAGCTCTTGATAATTCTTAGTAGTTGTAGAAAGATATTTAGTTTTATACTTTCATTCAATGACAGAGGGCCCTGCAGTCAAATTAATTCAAGTCATAATCAACTATTGATTAAGTTAATTTTGGAACTTTATTTTAGTAATATTCCTAATTATCATTTACAAGTTATTCCTTATGCTATTTTATAATTCTAAAAAATTTGGAGCTTTACAGTTTAAATAAATACATTCCCTCCTTTTATAATACTGTTTAGAGTGTTATAGAAAGTTATCTTTTGTTTT
>JAPMOR010049054.1:0-25523 GCA_026543865.1 Argiope aurantia | reverse complement strand
TGAAATATCAAAATTCCAAAAGCTCGAGTTCTAAGTGCATCCTTCCCTTAATTAAGTAGGCACGACTATTGGCATATATTCCAGGAAGTAAAAATAAATAAATAAATAAAATTTAAAAATAAAAATAAAAGTTGAATAAATATATAACTAAATGATGATTTATAATGTTACTTTAAAATTTATTGTGCAATATTAAAATGATGTAATATCTTGTAAGACGAAATACTTTTTTACTTAGTAAACAGTGGTGAGCTTAATTTTTTACGGAATTATCTAAATGTAATAGGAAACTCCCAAACTGCCAAAATAACCGACCATGAAAGATATTTCATAATATAATAAAAAGTAAAAACGGACCTAAAAAACGCCTTTAAAAAGCATTAAAAAAACCATTAAATAACACTGTAATCTCAGGCAGTAGAATAACTCAGGTATGATCAAAATTACAAAGCCTGTTCCTTCATTCCGACCTGCGAGAGGGGAAGAAAATCCTTTGAGTCTATGAATTCCCCCATTCTCTGCTTTATGTGTACCTTTTTCTCAGAACAAACTGCATATGGCAAAATGAACAGCGCATGCGTCGAGAAGTAAACACTTACAGTAGAAGTCACCTTTCTTTACGACACTCAATACAACCGGAAATTTCCGGTTTGGCCAGTGACGTAATGAGTCAAAAGCAACAAAGTCAGTCGTTCTCGAACGAAAGAGCCTAGTTCATTCGTTCCCGACCGAAAGAGCCTAGTTCATTCGTTCGTGAACGAAAGAGCCTAGTTCATTCGTTCGTGAACGAAAGAGCCTAGTTCATTCGTTCGAAGAGCCGAAATCGTTCGCGAACGACCTGAAACGAACGGGTCAAATTGGTGAACGAACGATTTTGAACCGAATCTTTCAAATGAACGAGATTTCCAATCACTACTACAGGGGTAGCTCTCGGGTTCCACCGAATTTCCTTCGGGTGGAATTTTTCTCGGAACTCCACTTCACACCAAGCTCCTCTCTCCCACTTCTTCCGAAAAATCTTAACTTTTATTTTTCTCTCAGACTCCACCTCTCATGTCCATATTGGTACACTTGGGCTCCCTGATATCCAATCACCGTTCAGAACAAACCCGAATGGTCTCTGGTCGACCGTGGGAAATGTCCATTGATGATCCACCCTCCACAATGGGAAAAATGAAGGACATCTGGACACATCTAGAGTGTTTAACACTCTCGCCTTTCGAAGACACGATTTATTTCCCTGGGAAATGCACGTGTGGCTCCTTATCTGGACTCGCACTAATTGGCCGGATGACCGTACCTAAAAGGAGGGTCCCCCATTTGGCAATCTGGAGGCACTTAATACTGTGGGAATTCCGTTGATGAAGAATAGCCGGGAATGCCAATTATCGAGTGTGGAAAAAAGGAATGTCACAGTAGTCACCAGGGTTTCAGGCCGATTGAGCTGGTCTTTACACTAGATTCCAAAAGTTATTCTTAGGTTCTGAACAACGTGTTTTTAAAATCATTTCATTTTGAAGGAGAAAAACTTCGTTTTCCTCAAGAGATAAAGAGAATGCAATGCCCCATAAATATGTTTCTTTTAATATGCGGATCTTGGGTTTTAGTAAAGGCAGGTCCCCTGTCGATCGCGATCGACTTAATGCCCAACCTGGTCTAAAATATTTTCAATGATGATTTTTAAAATCAAACTGCTTTTGCCCTCGCTTCATACCATTCTGCGGGGGCACTGACCGCTTTGAGGTGGTCACTCCGCCATGAATGATCGAAACACGCGGCTCCTTACGAATAGTTTTGATGGGTACGGATTTCTGGAAATCGATGTTAAGCTTAGAGATAATCTGCGGCAATGCAGTCTAATGTTTTAAGGCGATTATTCTATTCAGTAATCGTCTATTTCGGTCCCACTGTTCTGCTTCTGAGAGGACATCTTTTCCAAGTTTTTGTAGATTGTCATAACCCTTAAAACACCAATCCTTGCAAAAATCCACAAAAATTGTTGTTTGTGACACACATTCTTCAGCACTTTCAGCTTTTTGTTCAATCGCTACACCTCTTCACATATCGAACAGGAATGCCACTATAATAGACGAATAAAGAATGAAACGTTTCGGAAGGATTTTTTTTCTTATTATTCTGTTGTATCTTTGCTGTATTAAATAAAGAATGTTTAAACCTCTTGTTTGTATTATTTTCTATTTTTAATGTTTCTATTTTTCTATCTTTCATAATTCAGGATTATAAAAGCTATGGAATCTAGAAATTAATATTTCCCAAATTGATTAACAGATACGCCACCTACGTGAAATTATTATTGAGGCAATTAGCATAAAATGTTCATCACGAATTATGATATTACTGAAATAATGGATCATCATCAAGAACCAGCAAATGTGCATATTTTCAGGATTCTAGTGCGTCAGTCAAAAATCCATTATGACATGCAACCATTTAAATTTATCATATTTTTATTTAAACTTTACTATTTTAAATATTTTTTCATTTTTTTCAGATTTATTAGGTGTTTGCATGTTTTTTAATAAGTGGCATTTTAATAAACATGTGAAGTATCTACCTAAACGATAGTAAATTCAATTTTATTGATGTGCTTTATGTTTGTTGAGTTTCTCATTTCAAAAGTGTCTCAATACTTTTTTGACCCCTATTTGCTTTTGAATTATATTTGAAAAAGCTAGATCAAAATTATAATTCTAAAATACCAATTAAATTTTCCTTACAAACAGTACGCAAATGTTAAAATATTTCTTGATTAACTTTGTTTTCATTTTAATGTGAAAAATAGTTTTATAAACAGCTTTGAAGTTAGTTATTCATCCCAAGTGTCCCAATACTTTTTTTGAGCGACTTTGAGTTGTTTGAATTGTTATTCAGTGTATAAAGACCCCAATCATTGAACGCTCCAAATTTCACTTTCGACATTCATTGCTTTTTTTTTGTTTGATTTGAAGAATTCTGCTGCCGAAGCCCATCAGACATTTTTAGAAACGTGTGGTGATGCTGCTCCGTCCTATCCGAATTGCCGGTTTTGGTTTCGACGATTTAAGAGCGGCGATTTCGATATCAATGACAAAGAACGGCCTGGAGGACCAAAAGAATTCGAAGACAGTCAGTTGCAAGACTTATTGGACGAAAATTGTAGAAAATGATGGAAAATATTTTGATTGATATACATTCAACCAATTTCTCTCAATGAATGCATTTTTAAAGTGAAAAAATGATGAAAATACATGCAAGAGCTTAATGCTATTCGGTGATAGAATGAAATTTAATTAAATTGATCGACTAATTGATGCTAAGTATTGAAAATGTAAAAGTAGTGTTTCATCGACAAGTTTAACTTCACAAAATTTCAAAACTTGGCCTCTGGCAGGTCAGGCATAGCCCTGCTGAATTTGCAGACTGAGCGTTTTTCAGTACATAAATGTACTCACTTGCGTAATTTTGCATGCGATATTTCGATCCATCGACAATATGGCGTCGTTTCTTTTAAAGCTTCCAGCATCCGTGGAGTAGATGAGCCACAGCGGGGAAAAAATATTCGCCTTTTCATGGAGAAAGACACTTAAAAAATAAAACATCTTTACAGCTGTGCACGCGTTGTATCAAAGAACGCTTGCTCCGCTCCATATTTAATGAAGGGAAATGGCATTGCCAGAACTTAGCCCTTCCTTCTCTTCCGGAGACGGCAGATAAGAAGTTATAAAGTTCTTGAGTTGCAGATTATATTCAAAATTGTCGACATGAGGATCCATTACAGAATTCCATCTTTACGACCAAGTCCAGTTAAATGAAAATTTATATATATATAAAAAATAGAAGGCTGATGATAATTTCGCGGAATCCAAAGAACTGCAAATATTATTTGCATTTCAGGTTTATACAAATTCATGTGGGATAAAATTCGTTTAAACGTCTCAGTTCCTGAACACCCTTTCCCCATCACACACGAGAGTTCAATAGGATTGCTTAAACAGTCTACAAGCTATAAAAGCAAATTTATGAAATAAATGCCGGATCTTATCAAGTAATAAAAAAGAGCAAATATCAGTCAAGTTTAATTAGGCTGCTTTCTCCTTCGAGGACTTTTAAAGATAAGGAAGAAATGTATCGAAGATTTCTTATCAAATAATTGGGATCAAAGTTCCTGATAAGTCACAATAGTTATGAAATACGAACATAGTTACAGTTATTTCTGATGCAATTCTACAAAACATTTTTTCCACTCCTTATTAAAAATCTGGTACTATTATTTTTTGGCATATTAAAGATTTTCCGAACGAAATTTTCTGCTTACAAGTATTTGGGCCACTGCACTTCTTATCCACTAAGTTTATATTTATTCCTTTTTTTTTAATTTTTTATTTCGGGAACCTTTATAAAGAATTCACCTGCAATATCTGAACTAAATATCTGAAAATGAATTTCATCCAAGTGCTACCGTTTTCTTCCAACCCCCTTTTGCTGTCTGCGACAAGTACAACATGTGCAAAGTGCAGAATTTTTACTTTCGTTTTGTGAAGTATAGAGAAGTATTGTACTCATCAAAAAATTCGAACTCGCGATTTTGCGCGAATCTTTACGTTTCAGACATCCCTGAATTCGAAAAACACAATTTTGGCATTATGTCCGTTTCTCTGCGACAAAGATGACTTAAAAAAGCTTTGAGCTCAGCAGATGAAATTTGGTATGAAATCATTTGGTATGCATATCCTTCATCATGGTATGCATTAAAAATGCGTAGATTTCAACGAAATTTTGTGAAAAATGTATTCATAGGAAATGTGTCTGTCCGGCTATTCGAATATAAGTTAACACGATAACTAAAAAACGAAGAGAGCTGAGTGGATGAAATTCAGTGCGTAAAGATAACTCCCATATAGTAAACACCTGCAACATTTTGAGCCAAATCCAAAGAAAGGTTGAACGCCTGTCGGTCTTTCTGTTTCGGAAGCATGCGAACGTGATAACTCGGAAACGCAATGACACAAAAATTTCGAATTTGGTACGCGATTTTGTGACTGCGAGTGCAGTTTCGGGGAGCCCACTCCCGCTGGTTTCTCCCAAATGTAGTCAATATCTATTTTTAATTTCCAAAGGAAGCAATTGTTTTGAAAGTGTCGTGTGGCGCACCCTTTCATTTCCTTGAGATATCCACTAGACTTTATAAACTTCTTATTTCGAGTGCAAGAGGAAACCACGCCAACGCCATAACTCAAAAACATATTCTCTTGTATCAAAATTGACATGCGATTTTGTGGCTACAGGCGGAGTTCTGTGCGAAAAAGATATGGCATTTCGCAAAGTAAGATATTAAAACAGCAAGATCACTTTATTAAAAAAAATCTAAAACAATTACAACTAAAGAATGATTACGAGAATGAATACATGATTCTGATTCTTTTCCGAATATGAATGATTTTCTTTACATACATATATTATATATATGTAAAGAATTCGAATCCTGTCGGCTAAATAATATGTAACATATTTTTGATTGAAGCAGAGTGCAGGTTGAAGACGTAGACGAGACGTGGTATTTTTAATTCCGTTTTATTCTCTCCCGGAAGGCAAACATGATTTAAAAAAAGGCGCAGCGTGGCACAAAAACAGAAGGCAAAAAGGAACGAACGAATGATCACTCGCCTTATATAAGATAGGATTTCTGGCCAAGCGCCAATTCAATACACGTGGGTGACCTTTGACATCTTTTCAAGGGTACAGAAGATATCACTTTCATTTGATACGTAATACTGATGGCGCATTATTTTTACAAAGGGATTAATTAAACCGAAAGTGGATCAAGAAATAAGAGAATATTTTTAGAATGAAGTTACTATGGGCTAAATTAAGATAAAATCTTGGAAATTAATTTGGATTAAATTGAGAGTTTAAAATATCATTATATATACATACATAAATTATATTATAATATATATATTTATTTAAGTAACTAGATTTATATATAAAATATATGTATAAATCTAGTTACTTAAATTGCAGTTGAAGGTTTTCTGGAATAAAAAAATTTATTTTCCCCAGAGGACTGAAAAGTTGACTGGTTAAGATAGTAATTCGAACTTTTAGCCATGGAGCTTTGACACTTCCATCTTTAAGAAATAATCGTTTTTGTTTTAGTGCAAAGAAAATGCACGTGCATTTTCTAGAAAGATCGTTTCACTTTCTAAAGTAATAATTAATATTAAAAACTCACTATCGCATTTCCATTTTGGGTTTCAAAGTTATGGGCGAAGATATGAATCATTTAATTCTTTTATTAATGAGTTATTGTTTCGCTCATTCAACTCCACTGAAACATCTTTCGATGGGTTATTTTTCATGCAATTTCTTCATTGTGTGAGAAATAATTCTTTCTGCTCCTATGCGCAAAACCGGTTTTCCTCCCATTTGCCATTAAAAAACTGCCGAATCCATAATATCTTGAAGGTGAAGCGAATTTAGTTATGAAATCTTTGTGAAAAAACAAGTATCAGACAAAATTACCTTACATTGTGAAGACTGAAAATAACCGGAACTCAAGTAGGTGCATTCTTTTCAGATTTATACAGGAACACGAAATGAAGATTTTCAGAAAAGAGATCTACAATCGTATTCGTAAGAAGATTTTTAGGATTACGTTCAATTTATATGAAGATTGCGAAACGGCGGGTTTTGACAGAAGAAGTTTTATGATCGTTTCAAGATGCTCAACATGTCGTACATTGTGTCGGCAAACTTGACTAGGAATCGTCATCACAAACAAGATCCGGCAATACTCGAGATGAAATCATCCCGAAAGGTCAACGACTAGAAGAAAGAATCGGCACGCATCACACGCTCTTCATTTAAACACGTTTCAGTTTCTGTTTCGCAAACTTTCTTCTGTGCCCAATAATCCAAACACGCTTCAGAGAGCACGCGACGATTCATCATTTAGACAGAGAGCTCTTCGTCGTTAGAATGTTGACCATGCTGAAGAAAGATGCAGTTTTTTGAAAATTCTAATTGGCGCGGAAGAAAAAAATCGAAACATCCGATTAATGATTTCAGTCGAATTCGATTTCCCTTTTTATGCACCATTTATTAAAAACTTTCCTCACATTTCCAGTTCCATAAGAGAGTGGGGAGATTGAGTGGAATCGAATACAGATTTTGCAAACACTTTGAAACAAGAAATGTCTTGTAGATCTTAATAACGCGATAATTATTAGCAGCGAAAAATGAGTGCATGATTGGATCAAAAAAAAAAAAAATCAGCCAACAGAATGCATAATTGGTAAACATTTCACAGGAAAAGGGGAAATAATTTATTCAATTTCATCTTATTGTAGCGTCGGAAAAGAAACAGACCAAAAAGCAGCCGAAAAGGAATTGGGGACGGCGACTCATTTGCCAGAGACTAAAAGTGAGAAGTGCTGATTTTTATTCACCTAAATACTATATACAAAAGTCAAGGTTCGTCCCATACGGACTACAACATTATTGGATAGATTTTTTACAAATTTTTCATATGGAGGCACCGAAAAGGTTGCTGGAAAATTTCGAGTAATTAACCGATGGGTCATTTTTTATTCCAGTACACTCCGGCTTCCGTACTATACTTCCGGCCTTGTTTTCTTTCATCGTCATTAAACGAGGAAGGCGTGGCGTCTCTTAAGTCATTCTCTTAAGTCTCAAGGACTTTTTCCAAACCTAAAAACTATAAGTTTCGACTCTTATCTTAGGGTTACCTTTTCATATCTATGCAATCATTTATCAGTGAAAAAAAAATCAGTTTGGAGCCAATTTTCTTAAGAATTAGGGCTACGATTATGTTTTGTTAATGTTTTGTATCGGTTTACGTTAATGTTTTGTATTTGTTTCCTGCATTGAAGTTGGGCATTGCAGAATTTATCTTAAAATGGAAACAGTTTATATCCTTTAACTTACTTTTTCTCTAAGAAATTCTTGAAACGTGCAGTGCAGCATATAACCAGAGCCTTCTATTTAAACTCGACACGTTACCGGCAACTGCTTCTACGATTCCCCGGACCTCGGCTGTGTTCACATTGAGATAAGTGGAAAGCTTAGTGCTCAATAAGAAGCGAGAAAATACGCCTTATTACAGTGAGTTTTGGATAAAAACTTTGTCTTCTGGGCAAAGAAATGAATTCATTGAACTCCGTCCTATCCGACTTTTTTTGTTATCCGGCCTGCCCTTCCGCCACATTAAGCCGGATACTCGGGAGTGTACTGTAATTAAAAACTATTTTTTCGCGTCTTTGCATCGAATCTTTCTGCTTCTTTTTCTGCTCTGATCGGGAAAGGATGCAGATGCCCTGCGCTAATGAGGCAAGGCCTCGGATCGCGTGGAAAATTATTCGTGCTTACGCGATGTGTTAAACAATTTTTCCCTTCTGCCAAATTTCAAAAACTGCATCCCCCCCCCCTCACCTAATGAGACAAGGCTTAAAAAATATTTCGCCTACTTTTTCAAAGGAAAATATTTATTGGGTTTTTTTTTTTTTATTTTTTTTTAGCGTTTTATGCATCAAAAATTAAACATTGTTAAAATCGGTCTTTCTAATTTGTTCTGGTGTACTTCTGAATTAAATTAAAAATAATAAAGAAAATTAAAAATTTTGATTTTTATGTCCTTTAGAGGCGCAGAAAATTAATTTATTTCTGCGCATGCGCAGTGTTTTTTTTTTACATTTTGACTTAGTCGGGAACGTTACATTTTATGAAGCTTCCTAATGTCTTGAAAGTTTCTCAATGTGCAATACTCATTCTGAGGATTTTGCAGCCGTATCTATTTCATTTAAAAAGTTATCGTTAACGATTACTTTATTTAGATTTCAGTTTGAGAATCCGAGAAGTGATGCTGTTATTTTGACAATTAGGTTTTCTTGCGTTTTGACTTCTATACACTAAAGGGTTAAATTTTTTGAAATTCCATAATGTTCTGATGTGCTTGCTGCATTATTTTGTAAGTGTACTGAATAATATTTATTCTTAATTGTGAGGATTTTATTTACTGATTGCTCCACTTTGCCGCTGAAAGTTTTCTATTGGAATTGAAATTTGCTGTTCTTTACGAAAGCGTCACCAAAGCGACAAAATACTTCTCAGAAATGAGAAAATGAGTGGAAAGGCAAAATAAAGCAGAAGAAAAAACAAACACAAGGAAATAAACAAAATAGATTGCATAGGTCACAATTACGTGCTACTGAATCATCGTAAAACACGGGGCACGAAATGAAGCAAGTCGAGTAAGAATTAAAGAATGGGTCGACGTATGTAAAAGAACTTTAACAAAATTTGCTTCTTTATTAATTATTTTTAAATTGGTGTACTATTAGTTGTAATTTATTATCGTTTGCTTTTATAGTCTAGTTAAATTAATTGTTAAAGTTTTTAATAATTTTCAGAAGATTGTCTACCTTTTATTTTAATTAAATTCTTTATCACGAAATATAATTACATCTTTAAAAAAATTCTAAAAAAATTCGTCTAGGAATTTATTAACTTTAATTTGGCGAAATGTTAATTCTAACCCCTTAATCTTTTGCTCTTATTTTACCGATTTGGATATAGTGGAGTTAATTGAGAGATTTTTAATTTTAAGTCAATATTCACATTTTAATAGAAATTTTAAAAATTATGTTTTAAAAAACTTGCGCATTTAATAGCATTGACTCGGGCAGAAGTGGGTGTATTAGGCAGTTTTCTGATAAAAGCAATACATAATCACCTTGCATGGTACATAGTCGCTTATCCTTCTTTCAATATTTGTAAAACTTTTTCTGAACTTCTAATTAGAAGGTGGGGGTGGGGGTGATAAAGACCAGAAATCCTAATGGGAGCTTAAGAGTTCGGAGTGTGAAGACCTACTTTCAACATAAAAAAGTAATAATAATAATAAAAAATAAGACATATGCATTATTGTAACCACATACGAATAAAAATGCTGACAAATCATGCATATATATATATTTATTTCAAAACGAATTAAATTCCCACTGAAATCCATATTAATTTGACGATCAGATACTGAGTACTTCAGGTACAAAAAGCATTTTATAATGGATTATGTTTGCTAATAGATCATACAAAAAACTGAGCACTGTATGATATTACAGATAATATTCTAAAAATTCAAATTACAGATAACGGTTCTAAAAGTTTTATTTCAGAAGAAAATGCTTTTATCACCTTTTTAATTAAAAATAAAATCTACCAACGCATGTAAAAAATGATGCACTTATCATCATCATCAAATTAGATTAGAAAGTACGAAGAAAGAGAACAATGGCGAGTCTGCATCTGATTACTGATATTTTAATTTTTAATCTGCAATTAAGTGTTAAGTAATTTAAAATGCAAAAATCACATGAAAACACTGCAGTATTTCTAATTTGTATTAGTGTTGGATTTAAAGTAAAAACTGTCCCAAAAAGGATGTGTCATCTAATTAGAAAGTTAGGTAAATGCATAAATCAAGGATTAATCAATTTCTTTTTAGTGTTCAGCATTTGGTTGTACAATCTTTGTAATTATTAAAAGAGTAAATAAAAATAACCAAAAATTTATTAGTTTATCGCTGTTTTCATCCTTTTCATTCGGTTTTCTTGTTTAACTTCGCACTACTTATAATCGGTCAATTTCTCACAAAAAAAAAATCGGACGAAAAAAAAAAAAAAAGAAGAATTAATCTTTTTTTTCAAAGATTTGGTTGCTTTTCCAACAATACTGAAAATGCAAATTTTTAATTTAAAATGCTCTAATTTAAAAAACGAATGCGTGTTTTTTTTCCCAATTCCTACTATTAGTTCACACTCTCCCTATATATATATTTATATATCTTGTTCAAATTTTCAGTCGTTAGTAAAATACTTTTTATTCATCCACACTTAAGTTCAAATACATTTTTTAAAACTTGTAGTGGATGTCACTTGATGTTAATACAGTTTTTCAAATATTAATTCATTAATTATTAGATTTAATTCATTTTTAATATTTTGAATGGCGTTTCAGCAGTTTTTTATGAAAATTGAAACCGACAGGCAGTCGCTCAATCGGTGAAATGCGAGGATTTCACGCGAAGGTGAAGAAGGCGAGTTCAGTTCTTGCGAAAGTAGGAATTGATTTAAATTTTTTTTATATTACTCGTTTATAATTTATATCAGTGAGGTAACGAATAAAATGGAGCGGCACAATGGCGTTTTTGTCTGTACAGTGAGAGTGGGATGATAATCTCAGGCTCGACTAGTCTACACTCTTAAAAATTGTTCTTTATTGTAAGACATATGAAAAAAAATATGTATTTAATAGCATCGCAAAGCGCACGAGTTTAAATCCTGTAATTTAAGCAATAAAAAGTATTGTTCAAAAAATGCTGATTTTTAAAGAATTTATTAAAATTACGTAAATTGTTCAGAAATAAAAGTGAAATCACAAAAGAGATTTTTAAAGTTGTAAATTGGTTTCATCTTATGATGAAATGCCATTAAGGTTACGTAATAGGATAAGGTCTCTTAAGGTGAAAAAAATTCATTTTAATTAAAAATTTAATTAAAATTCTGAGAATGCTCGTCTTAGTAAGACAAGAAGAAAGTGCACATTGCATTTGGTATCTCCAGGTTCAATATCAGCCTTGTGGTGCATTTTGAGTGATTTTTTTCCCCATCAAGCATGCCGGATTTTACATTTAGTCTCATTATTTTATCAAGACATGAACTCGTTCTATCATATGACAGTCCTAGTAAATAAGCATCAAGATTGAAAAATTTTATTCGCATTTCTGTAATTGTTATCACTTAATAAAAATTATTAAAAAATCTTATTAGATTTAAGAATAAAGATTGAATATTATAATTCTAACCTACTTGAATAACTAATACAAGTATTTATTAATTTGAGATATAAAATTTTATTTCTGAGATTAGCTAGGTGTGTGAAAAAGTTGAATGGGTAATGATAACCCGTTCACTTATCTGTAGCAGAATGTAATCATTAATATAAAAACTGAAGCCTCCAAGCAGACGTATGAAGAAATCAGTGCATTCTTTAACTGTGCTAATCTTAATAATAATTCTGAGTTAAAGGAAACTGAACTCTGGTAATTGCATTGTAAAATTGGCAAAATAATCCCATATTGTTTCCATAGCGATTAAATTGCAATGCACAGCTGAAATGAAAAAAAAGAAAAAAAAAAGAATATTTTATTCTATAATACTAAACAATGCAGCATTGTAATGATTTACATTTGATGTCTGTCTTTATATTACCTTTAAAATTTTGCTGCAATACATGTGAACATGGAAAAAGCTTTTAATATCACCTCAAGATGTGTGAGAGTAAATCCAAAAATAAAAATGTTAAAAAATAATCCCGTGAAAATTACTTAAAAATCTGATAAACTGATTGAAATATATACTATATTTGGGGCTTTCTTCATGGCGATTGCCATTCCATTCGCTTTTTCTGCATTGGGAGAAAAATCTCGAATGTACTCAATAGGGTCATTCGGAGCACATTTCGAGTTGGAAATTATATTTTCAACCTATTTAAAAGGGGAATGCTGTCACATTTGATGTTTGCCCTATATTAACGTAAATGTGGACCCTGCAGATTATAATAGTGTGACCTGCCCAAAGGAAAACCGGGAATCATTAAGAAATTCTGGGAAATCGAAAAAATTAGGGAAATTTATTATAAAATTGGATATTTTTTACAAATCGGTAATAATTTACTGTCATTTTTCATAAGTTGTATGAAACATCGTATGTAGCTATTGAAAACCAAACATTTACTGATAGTCTAAAACAGAAGCCATCTGTGTTTCTGTCCAACACCAAATTGCGGAAGATTTATATTTACATTTTTGAGATGGCGAAATTTCGAATAGGATCGTCGTAGAATATATAGTCAGTGCTATATTTGGGAAGTTCTAGCTTTAACAGTTTCCGATTCAAATTGTGCGGCTGTTTTGTTCATAAACAAATTTATTATTTGTCTTACTTTTATATACTACATATTCATTATAATAAAATACATTTTATATTCTAAAATTAATTTCTTTGCCCCATTTTTTTGCATTATTTACAAATTTGATGGTATTATAGTTCATGAATTCATCGTTTTTAGATCAAATCGCAACTGAGGATAGGTTTTGCATCAGCCAAAAAAGTTTAGGTACAGTAAAATGGGTTAAATTAACATTTAAAGCTGCAATGAAAAAAATATTAATCGCCGTATCTAATTTATTGTACACACGTATGAATATTATATATTATCTTCATTTTTTTTCATATTAAGTTATCGACATAATTAGCGAAAATGATTTTGCGTTCTGTGGAAAAAGGCAACCTTGAAGCCCAACTCCTGTTACTGATATGATTTTAAGCTTTTATTTGTCACTCATCTAAAAGGATTATAAGAGAGCTATTCCCCCGCGTTTCTTTCTTGAGCATCATACCATTGTTGTGAAAGCGAAGTTAGGAATATTCAGTGTTCATTTTCAAATATTTAAAATGGATGTAAAATATTGACACGTTATTTTAATTTACATCGAAACAATTTATTTTAATATATTAAACAGATATTTTAAAATAATAATTTTTTTCCATTCCTCTGAGAATTTTTTGTTGAATAATGAAATATCGGAGGTTATTGCTAATATTTCCGTAAAACATTTTTTAAATATAATGAATACAATTTTATAAAATTCTTTACATGCACGGATGTTATGGAAGACATGAAATGGACATAACGGCTAATATTTTCTTTTCCCATTTTTTTTTTTTGTGTGTGTGTGTGTGTGTGTGTTCGTTTAAAATTCCAAATACATGCAACAAAAGGCTCTATTATTTAAAAATAATATTAAATAAGAGAAATGAATTTGTTTTTTACATTAGAGATACACATTTCTCTTGTAATTTTCTCTCTCTCTCTCTCTCTCTCTCTCTTTTTTTTGTAAAAAAAAAAAAAGAGAAGGGCAGCAGTTTTCTTATACATTTTGATGTTTTGATGTATCTGAAACAGTTTGTCACAAAAATTTACAAAATTCCTTCATATATAATATATTCTTTTTATGCGATAAAGAATTGATGATAAGGACCCATTTTCCCCTTTTTTTCTGTATTTTAGGGTTGCAAGTCAATGCCATTTTGATATCATTGAAATTATTTTTTTCTACTTTGGGGCAGAATTTTCATTTTTTTTCTGCGACGAAAATTATCCTTCAGATCTGATTGGCGTGCTGGTAAGCAGTGTTTATAGGGAAGACCCCATCGAAAGGAAACATACATTTTCATTCTTAAGCACTCTGCAAATGTAAATATATTTTTGATTGCATTTTTCTTGAAGAAATTTGGCAGTTCCGAGATAGGACTGGTTGGCAAAAAATCGGTCTAGATGGGCAAGTTATCTTCCGGTGTTGATCAATAGATTTGCAAAAAGGAGGAAGAGTTTAAAATAATTGGAGCTTATCTGAAATTCAATATGTGAAAATGGTGTTTTTTCTGGGCATTATTTTACATTGAGTACATTATTTTAATTAAAAGAGTATAACAATTGTTCAAGAACAGTTAAGAACATATTGTGCAATAATTAAAGGAAAGAAAATAAAGTGACGTCGTTGTGAGGATATTGGATACATTCAGAGACAGTCTGGGAAATTTCTTTACAAAACTGGAAAAGGGAGGGAAATACAAAGAATAGAAATAAGGATCGCCCTGTCTAAGGAAAGATGCTCTTGTCAGAAAATATAAGAGCACAAACAATATAAATAATCAATCAACGCCTGAGACCTGCGATGAGATCCATGTCCTACGAGAGTTAAATACATCCTTTGTTATTTTTGTCTTAATTTTTTTTATATTCATCCAAAGCGAAATTCTGCAATATCTGTAAAAATGTGTAATCTTTTACAGTCTAAGATTTTGCAAATATTTCGGTCAGAAATCTGTTGTATATGCCAGTTGTAGCGACAAAGCAAAATAAGAATTCAGTCTAATCCTCAGATAGCAGAAAGAATGAAATGAAGATTATTAGATGCCTCCAAACAGAAAAAAGTGCGAAGTGAAGCAATATGCCGAAATAAACAATGCTGCATTTACTTCGAGATAGAAATAGGGACAAAGAAATTAAGCCCTTAAAAAAATTCAGAGCGTGGTATTTGCAAAAGGAAAGAATCTAAAGCTCGGATTTTTTCTGCAGCTTTACTCGAAAGTTCTGATTTCTCCAAAGATAGAAATGTATTTAACTTTTTGACATACGAATTTAATTAATTTCCTAATTACGTGACATATCGTAATAGGGATATTTATTATTTCCATTTCTATGATAATATAATGGTATTTGAGAAACTGAAGCATTTTTAAATGATTTTTTGCACTTTAAGTTACTTAGTTCTATCACTGATTTACAGATTAAAAGTTGAAATTCAGTAATTCGATGCGCGATCGTCATTGTATGCGATTGATTCGCGCATAATTAAAAAGAATAATTACTATTTTTAAGGTTATTCTAAATTGTTGATATACTGGTGACAAGCTATGAATAACAATATATACTCAATATAATTTGAATGACATATAATCGTTGACTATTTCAATAGAATAACAATGTATACTATTGAAATAATCAACAATTATGTGTCATTCAAATTACATAATAGTTCCATTAACCCTTCGTCAACGTATTTCTTTAAGTATTCATCGACTCGAAATTGTTCATCACTTGACTATCCTTGATGGTGTATACGTTAAGTTTCTTCAATGAAATGATAGTATTCTATTTGGAGCTTATCCTTTCAATCCATAAACGAATGCAAAGGTGCCTTAAGTGAATTCGAATGATCGTATTTTAAATTAATTGTTATTTAATTACAAACATAAAAATTCGTCTCTTTTATTCCATCTTCTGATGACCTTAGACATAGGAAACTTATCAAAGATCAAGAAATAGCGTGAAGAATTAAAAACTTTTGGTACGCAAACATCAAGATCTATTGGAAGTTCGTTGAGAATTTGAGGAATAATCCTTTTTATTATCCATAAATAATTGCACAGCTGCCATAAAAATGAATGAAAACAGTTTCGTTATGCAAATTTTTTCTAAATAAGCGCTAACAACGAATCTAAGAATACCGTTAAGACGGAAGATTTAATTCCCCAAACTTTTAATAATCGTTTTATAATAAAAAAGATTTTAAAAAATGCATTAATTGCTTTTATTCAAAGCACATTTTATTTTAATGCTTTGATTACTTTTATTAAATAACACTACACTAAGTGTAAGATACTATAAAAATGTGTTCCTGTAGCAACTAAAACTTCTAATATTAATTCAATCTGCCGCATCTGGGTGGGAAAACCTGAAAGGTGCTAATATTTGCATTGAATTCAACTTATTATTGGAGAGTAAAATGAATGGTTGTTATAAATCGTTTGCCAGAAATATATATATCTATACTTATAATAAAACTCAATGTGTGTGTGTTTGTTGGCGCTCTACAGGCCAGACCATTCAACCTACAGCTACCAAATATGGCGCGTGTATACCTTGGAGGCCGGGAATGTGCACCTGGGGGTTATTTTTCGAATTTTTAATTAGAATTTTATTTATTTAAAAATTAAGCGAAATTTTGGGGTGTTTCTGCTATAACTTCCGAAAATATTACCGCACAAAAACGATTTTTGCATCAAGTTAAAGATCAAAAATTTATCTTTTAAATGATACAAATATTTTAACCTTAAAATTAAGTCTCTACTTTTAATTAAATTTTAAATAAATATTTTAACTATATTTTTCAACAATTTTTTTCGTACAAAATAAAAATAAAATTTAAGCTGCACGAGCACGTTTCGCATTCATGGGGAAAAATTAGCTTTTTTCAAAGTGTTGCCATCACATTGATTAAAGCACCAACTAAAAAAAAATTAAATCTTTTTGGAAATGAAATCTGCAAAAATATAATTTTCGGCACGTGTCTGTAGGAAATGAAACAAATTTGAAATATTATTTTTACTAAAAAATAAATCCAAGAAAAATTATTTTATGATCTTTTACACTCTCTATATTATTAATCCAATAAATCAGTTTTATTTTAAGGCAAGTTTTGTTTAATATGAACAGGATATCCATTCAAATCAGGGTCACACAGCTAATTTGTAAACCTTTAGTTAGACACAGATCTGCTAAAATGGTCTAAATGAAAAATGATTATATTTTATGCAACTTGATTCAATAAATGCTCTAATAAATAACGAATTTTTGATTTTACATAAAGCGGAAATCACGTTTGAAAATATGTTCTTGAAACACTAATAATTTAAATAAAAAGAGTTAATTTCCAATCAACTAAATCAATCATTTAAACTGACTGATTTATGAAAATTTCAATATCACTATTCAATAAAGGATAATTTTAGATTTTCCATCGATCGTTTCAAAGAAAATACGCCAATCAGCGCTCAGGTTTCTCAAGATTAATTGGCCTAAGATTATGAAAATGTTGAGTTTTTCTAAATTTTTAACATTCAAAGCTTCATAAATCAGTCTTAGTTGATCGTGGAAAATAGAAACATTCATTCATTTATTTAAAATTTGATGTGTCCAGAATATTTCTCAAAATATGATACCTTACTGCATTAAATTTGGACTTCATAATTTTTGAAATATATTTATAGACTGGAACAAAATATTATTATTGATTTTATTTCAATCCTTTTGAGAGCAGAACTAAAAACTGAATTTTATGCTGAATCTGAGAAATTTTTGTTGAATTATTCTTTGAGATATTACATAAATTATTAAAAAAAATTTGTAGTTCACATAAGACTTAAATACCGAGCGATTCTGTTTGCAATACTCATATGCAATAATAATAATAAATAAATAACAATAAAGATAATAAAATAAAACGCTTGGTTTTATAAAAAAATATCTTTATATTAATTGCAATTTCATCATTTCCACTTTAAATTAAAGTTGGTTTTACAGGGAATGAAAACAAATTAGCAAAATATATATAGTAAATTGAACGAAACGATCTAAACAACAGTAAGTTTGGTATGATTATCAAAATTGGAAGATTAAAAATGTTTTGTTTGAGAATCTATTAAGAGACCAGTTACTTAAAATATTTAATTGAAAATTGTAGCGAGCGGTAATACTGACGAACCGGCTGGTCGCCAAAGGCGGCTAGTTATTAATAAATCTGGAATCGGATGTTATGAAACAGCGAAAGTCACAGGATAGCGGCGTTTCCCCTCATAAATCGACCCCAAACGGATTCGCATGTATCATGCTGTTTTGATGTCACAATTCCCGAAAGTTAGGTTATATTTACTATACTGTCATATTTTTTATTTCACATACAAGAAACAAAAATTTAATAATAGTCCATTTTTCTTTCTTGCTAAAATCAATCAACTATTGAAGGAAGACAGACGAGATGACTTTTCGCACGTAATATGGACACAGAATTTACAAGCGAATAAGGCGCGAACTTTCTTTCCAATCAGATAGCAGAAATAAATAACACCAAGAAAAAATAGAAAGAAAACGAATAATTGTGAAACAAATAGTAATTGCGAATACATTTTAAAAGAGACCTAAAATATAACAGGCGAATTTTTTTTCAAAAGTTAATTTTCAATAAATAGTGGTTTTGAAATTTTAGTAGAAACGCCGATCACAAGATTAAATACTACATTTATACTGTACTCTATTAACCCACTTTTACCTACCCTTTATTCACCTAAGTTTAAATTAACTGGGAAAAGTAGGGAGTAATTTTATGGGACAGGTCATTTTTTTCACAGGTCAGGTCATGGGTTTTTCACAGGTCATTTTTATTTTTAAAAATAACCATTATACACGTCACTTCTGCTAAATTTGAAAATCATCAATGAAGACTAAATTGATATCTTTTAAAAAAACACTGATACCCTTCGATGCATCCATTACAGATTCAATTCTATTTAATAACACTTTTCATTGTATTCCACTATGCATTCTTCCATTAAAGAGAAAATGCTTTTAATTTCTCTCGCATCTCATTAAAAACACATTTTATATCAAGCAAATAAAAAGTTTGAATACAAAAATTCGATAGCAATCAGATAGTGAAATATCGTATGCATTGTGGCAAATCGGAATATGATTTTCATCGAAATAATTCAATAGAATTGTCATTAATAGAATCAAATTCATTTCATCTCATGATGAAATTGAACACTAGTTCATGAATATCATTTATTATAGGATCTAAACTATACTGATGAATGCCAAGAAAAAAAATTGATCCCAAAATTTTAAATCGAACGCAATATTTTTAATCGAGTGCATCGAATTACTACGAAGAACAGGAAAAGCATAAGATTTAAAATAATACTTAATTTCTGAATTAAGAATTATTTCAAATCATTCATAAATTCTAATATTTCAACAAATAAATTTTCCAATATTTAAATTATTTCAAAACATTAAAAAATTCTAATATTTCAACAAATAAAATTTCCACTATTTAAATTATTTCGAAACATTCATTAATTCTAATATTTCAACAAATAAATTTTCCAATATTTAAATTATTTCAAAACATGCATAAATTCTAATAGTTAACAAGATTCTGAATTAAGAACAACTTAATTATGAATTAAGATTTATTTCGAAACATTCATAAATTCTAATATTTTAACAAATAAAACCATTTTAACTCTATGTTAAAAAAGGAATTTAAATATTTTTATATTTATTTGGCGGTTATGAGTGAAATCAATATTATTCATAAAATATTAAACAAGTCTCAGATTTAAACAAATACTAAACACATTTAAAGTATTTTTTATAAATCTAATGAATCAATTTGGAAAAAAAAAACTTATTACACATTAGAATTTTTTGCTTTCTATACAGAATTCAATTAAATTATTTTCTGACTTTTTATTTTCACTAATATTTGAGAAAAATAAAAATGAACAATAAATATCAACTACAAACTGTTTTTTAAAATGCAAAATCAAACAATTTAATGAAAAAATAACACAAGCATTTTAAATTCATAGAGCTATAAGATTCAATGTGCTATAAGATTTAATGCCGCTTTATATTATTGAAAAGATGTTAACAGATATTCCAAAACATGGCTTATTACAAAAAACTTTTTAAACGATAAAATTATTTCCTTTACCTGAAAGTCTTTGTCTATCGACGAAATGAAGTAGAGCTTGTATTGGTTTAATTTAACGAAATAACTTTACATTTGTGTAGCATTAAAAATTAATGCACAAACTTAATTGAAAAGAACGTCGCATAAAAAAAACAAGAAAAACAGTAACTAGAAATAATTCGCATTCTAAGCAAACGATATTTATGATAAATAACGAACGCCTGTGGAATCCAGAATTGAGTAGCAGCAAAACAATGAATTGGTCAGGAAATCTGCTTCTTTTTCATTGGTCAATATTAAAATGACGTCATACAAAACAGAAATTCAATATTTAGTTAAAAATTTTTTTATTTTACAGTATACAATTGAAAAGAATAAAAAGATAATGCAGTCCGCTTTATCTTTTTAATATAGAAACACATGTCGAACTCTCTTTAATTTATTGTAACATTACTGAAATGAAAAGTTAGTAACTTAGATCTTTGTGTTAAAAAATGATGTCGCAACATTTCTTTATATTTGAAGGCAACATAACCTTTCCGTATGTAACAACCAGTATAAAATTTTTTTGATCAGATCAATTAATTAGATTCCTTGTTACAAAAATCTGTGCAGTTAAACTGAAATAAAGATTTTCCATATGTTTGATTCACAAGAACAATAAAAATTATATTCGATTGTGTTTCAGTGAACCAAAATGTATTGCCAGTATGTCAGTATAAGAAGTTTTTTTTTGCTTTTGTTTGTTTTAAAAATAAAAACAATACTACACGCAAACGTTGATTAAAAAGTAATCGAAATAACAAACTGACTTAATGTGTTACTGAAAGTGAAGGCTTACTTCCTGTAGTTGATCGAGGGTTATAATGGAACGCATTATGGAATCCTGATTGACGATTTTATTTGTAAATATGAGGTCTCTGGTGTTTCTAAGATACCATTAACAGGTTGAATGTTGTTGACGAATTTGGGAAAGTTATCTATGGGCACGATTCCGAAAAATCGTTTTCTATTGGGGAAAATCATAATAATTATTAACATGGTCGTAATTCAATTATTCTTCTCTAAGGGATCACAAAGTCTTTCTCTATGACATCGCTATATTGTAAAGATATTCACAATTTTTTTTAATAAAACCACTTACGTTAGTAATTTTAATATGAACACTCGCGGTGTCTCTAAAAATGTCAAGGCTCTATTCCAGTTCTAGCCAAATCTTGACAAACATCTGCTACGCTGGACACAACATCCGCTGCGCTCATTTTGGTTGTATCAATATCTTTTTCACCGCAAACTTGTCCTTTATGTAACCCCAAAACGGACACTGGCCAATGTGAACCAAAGAGCACATTGAACCTTTTCCTTCGTCATCATTTTGCTAAACTATTGAATGGAAAAGATATTAATACAGTCAAAATTTTTGAATTCAAAATAATAAGAAACATAATCAAATAAACTTTCAACAATATATTTATTGCAATGATAAAAACGAATAACAAAAATTGTAAATGAATTCATTTTAACCAGAAATGATGGCCAAAAGCAAAACAAAGTAAAAAATAAGGCACAATCCAAACTCGGATAGATAAGAAGATTTCAACTAGTAAATATTTTAAATGAATTAGTACTTTTATGTAACCTCTTGTTTTTTATAACCATTTTAAGACGTTGAGGCATCGACTGTACCAATTTTTCACAAACATTAGGTTTGATATTTTCCCATTCCTGCAACTAGGGTTTGACGGTTTTCAAACCCGGTTTTAAGAATTCATATTATTATGTAAAAATTAATTTTAAACTTATTTGATTTGCTATTCATTCTATGCAACGGGCAGCAAACATTTTTTCAACGTTGCGAGTTGCGTCTCGAAATCGTCAATTTATGTTTTTTCAAGAACATCCCTTTTCATTGTTTTTCTAGGCGAAACAAAAGTTTGATAAAGTTTATCTCTTGCTTCTCGTCGGATGTTTTGTCTATCGGTATGAAGTCGGTGCTGATAGAAACGTCAGCAATTTGACTGGCTCGTCTCGAAGAACGTGTGAAAGGAATAAATAATTCCCCGTTTTCTGCTTCTTGGTCACAGTATCTAATGATATTATATAAAATTTTCTTCGTACCACTCCTGAAAGCTTTTTTACACCACTTGAACTAGCCATATCAATACGAAATATTCAGTTAAAATAAAATGCTGTCAGAAATGACTTAACACTTACATACACGTGAAAAAAATAGAGCTAAAAAAGTATCTAATGCGAGAAATCCAAGGTCAAAGTTTGTATTTTCTATTTTACATTTATATTTTGTTATATAAATTTCTTTTATCAAAATTTCGCGTAAAATAAGAAGTTCTGGCTTCTGTTTAATGGAATTTTAATTAAACCCAGGGTGTTAAAATTTTCCATATTTTCTTTCTCAAAGTTTTAACATAAATTATGTCTTTAGCAAGCTTCGGAATTAGATTAAAAAGAATTGTTTTTTTTTTTTCAAAATTCTTAGAAAATGTGTAGATTAGATTATTTTAAATTGACATTAATATTGATAGTTAAAATAATAAAATTGTAAAAATAAACAAAAATATTTATTCAAAAACTTTAATTTCATTTTTAGATAAAAATGAGTAAGTCGGAAGTTTGGGATAGTTTGAAAAAGTTCGGGACAGACAAGGAAATCTGCAATCATTGTAATAAAATGTTGAGCTTCAAAGGATCATCTACGAACAATCTACATAATCATTTGAAAGCAGTTTATAAAATAATTATTGGAAAGAAATCAGAAATTATCGGTGAAGAAAAAATGCCTGGATATTCCTCTTCTTCAAATAAACAAACAAATATTTTGAATTTTATGAAACTGAATAGGAGTAGTTTAGAAGAAATCATATCAAAACTTGCAGCAATGGATGGATTTTCTATTAATAGCATTACAAATAGCTCATTCATACGAGTCTCTTCAACAACAAGGATATTCATTATCATGAAACAATTCTAGAGTAATGGATCTCATTCATGCGTTTTATGACTACGCTAAACGTGAAACTTATTGAATTTAAATTCAATAAAAAAGAATTGAAAAAAATTCTCTATAACTTTAGACGAGTGGACTAGCAGAAGAAATCATAGATATTTAAACATTAATGTACACTTGGCAGAAGATTTCAATTTGGGATTAGTGCCAATAGTTGGATCCTGTGATGCTCAGAGAACATTAGAACTGATATCTGAAAAGCTACAAAATTTCAACTTGAATCTAGAAACTGACATAATTGCAGCAACAAATGATGGTGCCGCTGTTATGAAAAAATTTGGCAAATTATCACCTATAATTTATCAACTATGCTATTCACACGCCATCCATTTAGCAGTTACTGATGTGTTATGTAAACATACAGAAATGGCTGGAATAAATGCTTCAAATGAGGAATCGGAAGATGAAGAAGAATACGAATATAACGATTATGAATGTTTGCTTTATTATGTTTGTAACCAAGAACATTCTATTACTATTTTGGTTGACAATTATAAACAATCAGTTTCACAAATTAAAAAAACTTGTAAGTTCTTTAGAAAATCTCTAGTAAGAAATACCATTCTTCAAAATTATATCAAAAAAGAAAAAGGAAAAGAATTAGATTTAATACTTGACTGCAAAACAAGGTGGAATAGTATGGCGTACATGATTGGAAGATTTCTGTCAGTAAAACAATGTGTTGTTTTAGCATTGAATGATATTGGTTCTTCTTATATGTGGAATGAAGTTGAATATCATAAACTTTAAAACTTCATGAAGTCTTGGGATCGATTCATCTAGCAGCTGAAGGCTTAGGGCGACGAGATGCCAATTTATTAACAAGTAAAGGTATATTTGAATTTCTGTTAAATGAACTAAAAAATTTAAACACTGAAATAAGTTTGAAATTATTACATACTTTAGAAGAACGAATTCAAGAAAGAAGACAAGTAGAATAAGCAACTCTTTTGCTGTATTTGCAAAATCCAGAAAACATTTCTAGTTCATCGAAGAAATCTAGTGCACTTTCTTTAGCTTCAAAAACCGAAATTATTAAGTTATTAGGAAAGATTTTGTCTAGAATATTTCCAAATTCTTATGTGGAAACCGATTCTGATGAAGATCAAATCGAAGAAACTACTCATCAGAGTAATGCTGTTTTAAATGAAGCCATGGAAAAATCAATTCATAAGATTCTTGAAAACCCTGAAGAAAAACTTACAAATCCAAAGACACTGAAAGCTGAATTTTCATTATTTGAAGCAACGAATAAAAGAACAAAAAAACTTAGATTTGTTATTTGATGCCCTGAAAACTATAAAACCAAGCTCAGTAATTAGTGAATGAGTATTTTCAATTTCAGGCAATATTGTGTCCAAAATAAGAACGAGACTCAGCCACCGTTCAGTGGATATTTTATGTTTTTTAAAATCCTATTTTCTTAGAAGAAATGAAAATTAGTGAAAATAATATAAATATTATTTGAAATTTTTGTTTGAGTTGTCGTCATTTTGTGTAAGTAATATATATATGTAATCTTTAATTTTTTTTTTATATTTTGACTTTCATATTGACTTCGTTTTTTGTTATTTTATATAAATTAAGTAAAATATTTCCCCCTATTCTATTTTTTTTTGACAAAAATTTGAAAACCGGCTGAAACCGGTTTTATTTTGGAAATATCGAATTCGGAAACCGGTTTTTCAAAATGTCGGTTTTTGTATAAACACTACCTACAACAATACTCTTTTCAATTCATCTTTACTGGACATAGTGCGTTTCCGGATTTTTTTCTTAAGGCGGTCCCATAAATTTTTGATGGGATTTATATCGGTACTTTGGGATGGAGTGTCCACGAGGACAATTATATAGGAGCCAATAACGCTTTCCATAAGTTTTACGCTTCGGATCATTATCTTGATAAAATCGCCAGCTGCAGTCAAGAGAAAGTTTCTGCACACATTGTGGCAAATTTTTCTTTAAAAGGTCGAAGTATATATTCTGATCCATAATATTGGACACGTTTGCTACAGATGGCATAAGATTTAAAAATACATATAGATTGTATAATGTATACAATATATTATATAAAAAGTGTATAAATATTCCATTCTTTCTTTTTAAGTCAAAAATGACACTTTTTTTTACACTTAAAAATTAAAGACTGATTTATTCAAAATATTTCATCTTACAAACTCTAATATTTGTTCATTTTTCAAGTAATAAAGGAATTTCGCAAAGAAAAAAAGTCTCATTTTTAGATGCAACAAACCAATTTTTTGATATCTGCGTTGGATGGAATCTTGAGGAAAGACACTATAATCTGAAGAAGCAACA
>JAPMOR010049043.1:39777-66138 GCA_026543865.1 Argiope aurantia | reverse complement strand
CCAATTTTCTCACGTGACTTGACTCATGTTGCGTACACTTGTTAGACTAGAAACAAGCAACAAGCTTCCTCCATTTATATCAGCTCTATGGTTCCGGATAACCAAAAATGAAGGAAAAGAACGCAAAATGCGCCGGACTCAAGGAGGCACGGGCCTTGGGAATGGGATTTTAGACTCAACCACAATTCCCGCCTGCGCTATGTACCTATCGTTCAAGTTTTCCTGCATGTCTTTGGATGGGTCATAGCAATCACTTTTGGTTGATTTTTCCATTAGGAAACTCGAAACGGAAAAACATCAAAAGAATTAAGAAATGACGATGAATTTCCGATTATGTTCCTAATTCAATAAATTTATTGTTCTAAAACGTAGTAATCGCTTGCCTTTTATTTGTCTAATAATATAGAGTTGAATTGATATGTGTTACTCGGAACAGAGCAGTACGTTTGACCTGCAACTACGAAATTTGGAAAGATATGTTATAAATGGAATGTGCATTTCGAAATTTTTCAAAATTTTGATTAGAAGTTTAATTAATTAAAAGTCAAGCAAACGTTTTCAGTTTTACCATCATAATTCCTAAAAATATTACAGCTCAAAATTATTTTTACGTCTATTTAAAATTTAAAAAAAAAAACCTTTTATGAAGATGTTAATTTAATAATTGCGCAGATTTTTCTTGTATGTTGATATTTTTAAAAAAAATATTTTCGCAAAATTTAAAACAATACATTTTATGGTTGCCCTAAAATTTAAACCCTTTTTATTGTTTCATCCTATATTTAATCGCATGGCCGTTCTTCCACTGTTGAAAGCTACAGAAGACGGATTCTGTTTCATTTCTGTGAAATGTATAAGACGAATAAAAAAGAGGTGTCATTACTCGAAAGTTAGAAGATAGATGAATCTGATATTTACATTTTAAATAGAATTTTGAAGTTATTAATGGTACTGTCCCCATTAAAAAGGTTTTTGTACAGATATTAACTAAGATTATTGAAATACAAAGGCTTTACTGTTTGACAATTTGACAAAAACATTACTATGAAGACATTGCAAAACGATCTAACATAAATTTAACATAACCAATATTCTTTGAATCAGCTTGTAGCCAAAAGTAAGTAGTTGTTAATATATGGCGAATATATTAGAATATAATTTCATTAAATTGGTAAATGAATTATTTACAAAAAAGAAGATTTGACTTAATGAACGAAAAGAAAGAAAGGAAATAAAAACAGTTAAAAAAAGGGGAAAAAATAAAAATAAAAATTATTTTATTTTGTATTAAATTAATATTTGTATTAAATTAAATAGTTAAATAGTTAATTTTAGGTGATATTTTAGCATTATGTTAACAAAAATTCAAAGATAATATTCAAATTTCAAATGTTCAAATAACTAAATTCCATTGCATTTTAGTTTGAATATTCATTTTTTAGAAATTGTAGTTGGTTTTTATTTTATCATAAATGAAGTATAGAACAATTATTGTAATCATCAAGTAGTCGGAAAGCGAGATTTTTACGAATCTCCGTGTTTTAGACCTCTCGAGATTCGAAAAACACATTTTCAACAACCTGTCTGTCTGTGAATGCAATAGCTTAAAATTGCTTTGATTTGGATGATTGGTATATAGACTTCTAGTATCAATTTTGTATATTTCTATCATACTTTGAGAAAAATCCATACAGAGGAAGTCTGTCCGTCCATTTATCCAAATATAACTTAGAAACGATTGGTACAAAACGAAGAGACGAATAAAATATGGCTCACAGATATACTATCCAAAACTTAAATATCTGTCAAATTTGGTACCAAATCCGTCAAGGAGTTGATTCTCTGTCCGTTTGTATTTTCGCAGACATGTAAATCCAATAACTCAAAGGAGCATTGAGTTAAATGTACAAAATTTGATATGTGATTTTGCGACAACAATTATAATTCTGCTTCAAATCCTGATTTCAGTCAGTTGGAAATAAAGTGTCTGAAATACAGATTTAATTTTTAGGATTTCTTAGATTCGATTTTTAATTATCTAAATGCCAGGGAAAAAAACCGCCAAAAAAATCGCCGAGGTTCACATGATAGATTCATTAAAAATTTTAAATTCACGCCAAAGATATTTTTTCTATATTTCATAACTATTGTTCACAGTTTAATAGGAGGCCCTCGGGGCTTTATCTATGGTCCACAATTTTACGCTACTTAAGGGAAATATCATCTTTATTAAATTTTTGAAGATATTCCTCCCGCTTTTATTTTTAATTATTTTACTTTTGCCATTAAAAACTTTGTAGGCGCATTATTTCTTATTTCATCAAGAAAATCTAATGAAAGCTGAATAAAACCAGCTTGACGAAAGAAATGTTGGCTTTCCTATAAAATACAACATGCCGAGGTTTGGCGATTTCTTGGAAACCGTAGCAATGAAACAAATATTTCTAAATTGTATATTTACATATTATTATAATTGCTCGTTAGCTTTAGGTGTCATGATAACATTATCGTTATCTTTATAAATTTATTAATTTTCTCAAGAAATTTCAATATTTTGACATGCATGCAATTCGTAAATTAAAATTAACTGATGGAAATTCCTTCATTTAGTATCATTTTATTCCGATTTGAAAACATGGTACACGTGCTAAAAAGCAACAGGAAACTCTTAATGTCCAGCCATATTGTGCAGTCAATCTAGACGAGTGATATAGTGTTTCAGTAACCAATATGTTTACTCAGGCGTTGTTTGCTTATGTTTGTAACAATTTGTTTTCTGTCGAAAACTTTCGAAAGCATAACTGTGTTTACTTTGTTGTTACGAATGATCAGCAGAACAGATTTTATATATAACAAACATTAAACTTGCGCATATATACATATTAATGGAGAAATAAATAATTATAATTATATTATCAAAGAGTTTATCAAAAAAAAATTAACAAACATAAATCATTACTATGTTGTTGAAATGAGAAACTAGAATAATCATTACCTAAAGATGTTCGCCTCTTAATGTAATCTGCCCGAGGATGTAAACTGTTTTATTCTGCCAAAGACACGTAGGTTTGCTTTGCTCCTTAATTTTCTATTTTGAAAACACTTACAACTTCCAGAAGGGTTTTTAAGATATTGCTCCCTTAATTAGCGATTTCGGAAGCATTATTGATTTTAAAATTGCTTTTTGAAGTAGAAGGCTGCGTTTAAAAATTTTATGTCATAAGTGCTCTTTAGAAAATTTTTGAAATGTTTTGATTTACAGCAGATTTAAAAAACGCAAATAAGAGGAGGGATAAGAAGAGGGACTCCTAGGAACCTTCGATAAATATATATCTTTTATGACAGTCATGACGCTGTCTCCTTGTCCTCTTGTCCTTAAAACTACTCCATTTTATAAAACATGCATTGAAGAAAAAGAAATGGAATCAATAATTACGGTTTTGGAACTATTTTTAGTTTATGATTTTTTCGCAAGCAATAAAGTTTTGTCATTTTGATAGCATTTTACTGAAATTCATGAATTGCACGAAATAATACATCCTTTTTTTTTCTCGCATACAAAGTGCATAAAGAAAAAGTACTATGATTGTCAAGAAACTTCCAGCTCGAGATCTTCACATTTTAGACATTTCTCCATCCGAAAAAAATACTTTTTTTTAAAAAAAATTATGCCTGTCTATTTGTCTAACTAGCAAACAAAATAACTCGAAATTGCTTTAAGCTATATGGATGAAATTTGTTGCATGGTCTTTACACTAAATTAGTAGACTTCTAACAAGAAACACAATCAGAGGAAGTCTAGTCTATCCGAGTGTAATCGAACGCGATAACAACAAAAATATAAATAGCTAAATTAACAAAACTTGGTGCATAGATATAATAACTATTATATATATTTCTATAAGATTCAGAAATGAATCCATCAAGTAGTTGTCGGACTATTAGTTTATATTTTCTCATGCATGCAAATAAAATAAAAAAATCTTATAGCGTAAAAATTAGATAAATGAAACATGGTTCATAGTTTTAGCATCTAAATTGTATATATAGATTCTAACTAAATTTTGATTAACCTTTTAAATATTTCAAAGGATTGAACGCCTGTCGATCGATACTTTCTTATGCATGTGAATACAACAATTTAACAACATAAATAAATAAAAAAGAACGACCAAATAAATATAAAACACAGCAACTGAAATAAATAAATAAGGTAGTATGTAATTTTGTGAATATAAATGTAATTTTATGTCAAATTTTAGTTTATGTCGGTTAAAAATCCAAAATGCAATTATAAATAAGACTTATTTTTATTACAATTATTTAGATAAATCCATACGTTATCAAAATCATAAAATATTTCCATTTATCTTCTGCTAAATAGTTGCCATACAAACTTTGGAGTTGGTGAAGTTCAGCTTGCAGCAATTTTTTTTTTTTTTTTTTTTTTTTTTTGAGAATTTCAATGAATCGAAAATTGAGCAAAATTAATTTTTACATTTTTCCATCATAGCTTTCGAAAAATTATACACAAAAATAATTTTTACATTACCTTAAAATTAAAAGAAAAAGAATCTTTTCACTTATTCCCTTATTTTTAATTAATATTTAAAAGTATACTAAGCATATTTTGGAACAATATATTTCACCACTGAAATGTAGCTGTTATCGTTTTAACTGCTGCTTTTAAAATTTCATCCTAGTTTATTTTCATTATTAAATATCAAGATATGTTTTGTTGAATTAGTTTTATTATTAAGCATATTTTAAAAATTTTGTTGTACTCATAATTATTGTTTAACTTCTAAACTATCCAATGGTGAAACATTTTTTTAAAAAAAATGATATCCAATTTTGGAAGCAACTATTCTTTACTTCGATATAATTGTAAGCATAAAGATATACATATAAAATAAGAGAAATACATAGTAAAATGAGCAAGCAGATCAATGAAAGGTTTCCAAAATAGTATAATTTATATGTCTTTCAAAATATGAGAATGATAAATATTTTGCAGAAGGAGTTATCAAAGTCAAGTTACACAAATAGTTAATTGAAATTTTTAGAAGCCGTTACGTCCGAGAAACCAACTGGTAGCGAAAAAGGATAAGTTTATTACAAACATTAAAAAAATCAGAATTTTATAAACCCTTTTTGGTAATTCTAAACGTTTTATCATCAAAACGGTGCCAAGAGAAAAGAAGATATAACCTGAAAATAAATATAGAAACTAGAATTGGATCATAAACTTTTATGAGTTTAAAGAAGAAGACTATTTCTTTTGATCGATGGCAGAACCTATCTTCTCCTTTCCTTTTAAAAGTACTCGACCGGAATAGTTTCCACAGTATTTCCACACAGGTTTAAAATTTGATATCGATAACAAATGAAGAGCCTCGGCCTGAGAAGATCGCGTCAAATATTCTTCGAACATAGTACAGTATTATGTAAGAAAATAATTTTAAAAAAATCTTGCGTTTCATTTTATTGTTATCGAAATTCTGTTTTCTACTGTCAAGTTGATCGTTCGATATATTTTAAAAGATAAAATCGTCTGAAGATTTTTTTAAAAAAAATGAATAATTTAAAATTGCATTAATCAATTAGCAAATTAAATTCAAAAAATATTAACACAAAACACTGACATACACATATAAATTTGCCACCATTCGTGCAGTAAAGTGTTGACAACCCCATTTAAAAAAACCATTTGACAACTGAAAGTTTAGGGTTAGTAAAAATGTAGCGTTATACAATAGAAAAAAAGTGTTTTCACTATCGAACATTATTTCAAAAATAATGATTATTTGGCGGCCACAGTTCAAAAATTTGAGATTAGCGCATAGATCGTGTAATTTAATAAAATTGGATTTCTTTTTATGGGGTTATTAGAAGTCAAAGGTCTATGCCAACAAGCCCAGAAGCACGCGTATAATGAAAGAGAAAATTCAAAGCTGCATTCAACGAAATTCAGCCTTGTATATACAAAATGGTCATTGAAAATTTCGACAAAAGAATGCGCATGTGCCAGCAAAGCCGTGAAGGCCCTTTGTCCTATGTGTTATTCCATACCTAACCCTGTCCTGTATACTTTACGATTCAATAAAAATATAAAGGAAGAAAACTGAGTTTCTTTATTTAATTTAAATTTCGTTCTATCATGTAACGGTCCATTTTTGCTAACTCTAAGCTATCAGCTGCCAAATGGTTTTTTTTTAATAGGGTTGCCAACACTTTACTGCCTGATGGCAGATTTAAATCTTGGGACATCCTTTATAAATATATTTTTTAGACACTGAAAAGAATTACAGTTGAATTGTGGGAGGGATACAAGAGCTGAGATCTAACTTTTTTTCAGATGGATAAAATTGGATATTATAAAACAAAATCTGAAGACTATTCATCATTCATTAGGATACAATCTTATCCCACTTATGTACAAATCAGATATTTCTTTTTCAAGAGATGAAAGCCAAAATCCTTGAAAAAAATTTTTTAAAGTAATATAACCGAATTGTTAAGAACATTTGTTACGATAATATGATGTGCGTTAACACTTATTCATTCTAAAAGAATAAAAGAACGGTTTGAAAACAACAAAGAAAGTATGCTCACAACATGAAGAACTTCAAAATCCGTCTCAATACTATCTTCTCCGATAGCGATTTGAAACGATCAACTGCAGTTAAACAAGATAAACAGACATTTAGTTTGTTGTTGTTTTTAATTTTTGTACCCTCGAGCAGATCTTAACATGAATGAGGATGATAAACTTCCCTATTAGACATGTTTTGTACCATTCCATGAGTGGTGCCGCAGTTATTGTCTACTAGATATCTTTAACAATAGCACATGAATCCACTGGCTACTGCCACTGGTTGCCAAATTATCAACTGTTTCCACCGCTGCTATTACAGAGCAACTCATATCAGTAATTGAATATAGGAAACAGTTTTCTAATCTACGTCAAATTACTAGAGAAGAAATAATTTTTTTTCCTTCCTATTCCTAACTCTTGCCTTGATTTGCAGATTTCTATCAAATTTTGTGTAAAGTCTCTTCAGAGGAAATCCGTCTGTCTGGCTGTTCGAATATAAGTTAACACGATAATTACAAAACGAAGAGAACAAGACAGATAAGATTCGATACAAAAATTTAACATTTATAGTACAGACACTTATCAAATTTTGTGCCAGATCAAAAAAGGGGTTGACCGTATGTCGGTCTGTACTTTCAGAAACACTTAAACACGATAACTAAAAAATGCATTCCTTAAATATATTAAATTTGGTACGCGATTTTGTGACTATAAGTGTAGTTTTGTGCTAAATTTTTGTTTCAATCGGTTTGGGGAAATGCGTCTAGAACACGAATTCGATTTTCGAATGCTACCAGCCGTATGCCAAGGATTAGTCGCCAAGTAATTCGCCAAGGACATAACAGATTAAGTAAAAATGCTAAATTCATGCCAAAGGATCATATTTCCTTTGCACTCTAATGCCATGCAAGGCGTTCTCTGGGATAACACCTTTTTTAGATTGTATGCAAAAAAGTTTTGTAGACCATTCTCCCTGATTTCAATTAAAATATCTTTCATTTTGAGATCATGGAATATTGATATGCATTCAATTTGGTAATATTAGTAAAATTCAACAGTTCGAATTAATATCAATAACAATTGCGAAGAAAGAGTGACAGCGAGTATAGAATGTCTTCCAATAAAACTCAAATAGCAAGACTATATATTATTTGATTTTGATATTAGCAGTTTCAATGACTATAACAGAACAACAATCCTTAATTTATTCCCTTGATATGCGTTTCTTTATTATGAAAATCAAAAGATGTGGTACTTGAATTTAGTCTAAAATAAGTATTAAATTTTTGATGTCTCAGTCCCTTTAAAGCTAGCTAGACATTAAACCACAATGATATGAAAGAGTATTACTCCCTAGATGAGAAAGTATAAACGTTTGTATTGAATTGTAAAAAATCTTTCTTCACATTCAAAAGCCGGAATAAAATTTATGACAAAGAACACTCTCAAATGGAGTTTGCTTGAGATTTTATGATGTCCCAAGTGGATACTATGAACTTCGATTCAAACGAGAACCATAAATTTTCTAAGATTTTGAATACTTTAGATCAGGATTTCTTAAACTATATGTCATGAAACTGGTCAGGAAATATTCGGAGGAGGAAATATTTCATAGAACTTTCTTTTTAGGAATTGCTTTCAAAAGTTTCAAACAAAAATAAATCTTATAACTTTAAATGAGCAATTCTTGTATATATATAAATTATTTCATGTATCTCTGAAACGGTTCTAACGATTTGGAAGAAATTTTATATTTATATAAGGTTTTGCTTTTTAAGTTTTTCTGTGTAGGTGCCTGCCCTGGAATAAATCCTGCAATTTTAGGCACAAAAAATTTTTTTTATAACTAATTGCTAGAGATTTTTTCAATCTGCTCTCATGCTGTCAATGTCATACAGCGCCATCTCGTAAATGTTTGTGGTACATGCATTGTTGCGTAGAATGATAACCTACTGGTATTTCAAAATGTTGGGAGATGGCGCTATATGACATTATCCGAATACAAATACGTCCAGCTCACCTCCAACAGAAACAATGCAATTGTTGTGTTAACCAATTAGATTAACAAGTTAAATTAAATGCATTCATGATTTTTTTTAAATAGCAAGTTAATATATAAGTAAGATTGAAGAATATTCATATTCAATCAATATGTGATTCGGAACTAAATATTTTCTCAAAAAAAACACGATTTTACAAAAAAAAAAGTATTTCTATCTCTATATTCTTAGTCTGGGAGATCAAGAATATAGGCTAGCCAGGACATTATCCCTGATCTTTCACGTACCAAGAATATGGCCCTGACTAAAACTGATAACATGTTTAAAATCTTTTGGACTGCTTTTCCATTGAATTTCTTTTTAATTACTATAAATTTATGTTTCATTTTCATTTTTTTAGGGTGGATGTGCGATTCATTTTCCTCACTTTCAAGAAGGAGTCACGAATTGAAAAGTAAAAACCATTATTTAGGTAAAGAATTCTTATTCTTAATCCTGAGGAATTTTAATGCTTTTGTAAAAATTTCAAATATTTTCTATTTTTCTTACCCAGTCATTTACCTAAGAAGTGCTTTCTGAGAACGCTGTGGATTTTTTTACACATTTTAAAAACAAATCACAAAATTCGAAATTAATTAAGAAATTGAAGTAGTATCTTCCCAATACGAACTTTGAACCGTTTTCAAAATAAACAGTGCTAAAAATATTAGACAGTGATTTAAAACATTCTATTCTTTATACACTTCTACTTGCTGTTTATATAATTGATTTTCTGCCATGTCAGAGTATGTAAATATGCAAGAATTTTATATCCTTATATGCTCTCAATGCCAATGCAATGATTTAACATTTAAAAAAAAATTGCTGTTTAATAGATTAATTTATCTAAATTTTGGATTTTACAATGTTGGCACCATCTATCAAACGTGACAAATTTGCCGATTTCTATCAAATTTTGAGTAAAATCTGTTTGGAAGAAGTCCGTCTGTCCGGCTGTTCGAATATAAGTTAACACAATAACTACAAAACGAAAAGAGCTAGGCAGATCAGATTCAATACAAAGATTTAACATCTATAGTGTAGACACCTGTCCAATTTTGAGACAACCCCAACAAAGGAATGACCGTCTGTACATCTGTTCTTTCAGAAACATGTAAACGCCATAATTCAAAAACAGAATGACTTAAATATATCGAAATTGGTATGAAAGTTTGTGTCTACAAGTGTAACTTTATGTCAAATCTTTATTTCAATAGAATGAGAAAACATGACTAAAGCACAAATTCAATTTTCGATTACTATTAACTGCATGCCCGGAATTAATCACCGAAAAACTCACCAATAATGACTCGATAGATTCAGTAAAAATTCTAAATTCACACCAAAAGTTAATATTGTATAACAATTGAACATCAGTACCGTGCAAGGCATTTATCTGGCATGACATGTTTATTAGAGAATATGCGAGAAAGTTATTGGGTGACCATTCCAGCTGGTTTCACTTTATGCTGAGAGAAATGTGAAAAACCAAAATGAAACATCACAAAAATGCATATATAGGATGAGAAATTTCACAAAATTTTGGTCAAAAGGTGAGAAAATTATTTATTTTACAAGTTTTTCGTCAATTAACTGGAAAATTAATTATTTTACAAGCGTTTTGTCAATTAATTGGAAAATTATTCATTTTCAGTCTTGCACAAATGATACTGGACAATTTTTATGGGATTTAATTGAGGAATTGCTCTTTTATCTCATCAGTGATAAAAAAATTGGCGTCTTAAATACTGTGGCTGATCATGGAAATGATACATTCTGTTATTGGGAGACCATCTGTTTCTATCGGACCTTCTGTAATTTGAATATCTCCTGTTTTTGTGAGATTTTTTGATATTAGGAGCTCGACAGAGGGGACAACTTTTGCTATTATTGAACCATTTGTCGACACATGATTGATGGAATACATGAGAACATGGAAGGCGTTTCATCTGTTTCCGACCAACTGTGTCCAGGCAGATACAGCACGTAAATTCTATAGAAGTATCCATGCTAGGAGATCCAAGTTCTTTGATAGTACCGGCATCCTGCCTAGTAGAAACTTGCGAATCTGGACCTGTTTCTGTTGGCAGTGAAATTGCCGCCGTTTCATCAAACGAGACTGGAGAATGCTTGCGTTTTCGAGCACTTTCCATGACTATTGTTCCCTGAAAATTTAAAAACATTAAAAGCCTTTAATAAAAAATATCGTCGCATTGTAGAATGTCAGAGACAGAAAAGAACGCCGTCTCATACTCCCGTATCCGTAACCATTCTGGTCGCTGAACGGTTTGGTGAAATTTTATATAAATGCCAAAATATTTACAGCAGAAAAAAAACAAAGGTAACATTGTACAGAATTTATAAGCATATAAAAAATGATGTCCAGATGAAACCGTTTACAAAGATTTTCAACTTTGAAAAATTATTTGAAATAATAATATGCAGAAAGATAAAATGTATGAAAATATACATGAATTCTGTGTTCTTTTATTATCGTGATAAAGTAAATGAGGTGGCAGTTATAAAAATCAAATGGAAAATAATTTTGTTAATGGTAACAAAGAGAAACTCTGTTTGATTGATATTTATGAATGCAAATGTAGGATAAAAGACTGTGATGCTTGTTTTCCCCTTAGTCTTTATGAGAATGACGTTTGATGTTGAGAGCTAGGGAGGTAAGAATAGATCTGTATTTTCATGATAAATTTAATTATCCTACAGATTTTTTGCCTGGAGAGGAAGTTGCTGGCGACTCTTTTCAGCCATTATTGTTCATAGCTTGGTGAAGGTTTTTTTCATATGCCCAGAGATTGTGAGGATGCATTCCGTAGCATAATCCCACCACAACTACAATGATCACTCTCCACCAGATTGAACCTTTTGAAGAGGAAGAAGGACCGTGTTCTGAGAAGAAAATAATATCATCTCTGATCCAATTAATGGGATAACGGTTAACTGAAGGCAGGATGTTAAAATGATTGAGTGATTTTCATTACACATCAGAGATACGATGTATAATGAAAATCACTCTTTCACCATTTCTCTAGCCCAGTCCAAAAAACATAATTTTTCATTACGTCGTTATGTGAATGTTTTGAGCTAGATGGATAAAATTTATTATATGGCCTTTACACTAGATTTGTACATTACTGTCAAACATTGAATGAAATCCCTTCTCACGAAATCTATTTTGCTAACTAGTCCGTTCAAAATATAAGTACAAAATTCTAATAAAGTACGTACAGTAAGTACAAAATAGAGGAGGATTGTAGAGGTTATGTTAGACACAAATGTTTGCCATGAATTTCTCCGACTTCTTCTTTGTATCCTTCTGGATTCAGCTTTAGCTTTTTTTAAACTGATAAAATTTTCCAAAGAAGGGTAACGACGAAAGATATTCCAGGTCTTTTTCTGTCTCTTATATGCCAGTTGGCAATTTGCATCCCCACCAAGGCTTGCTTTGTCTTCTCCGAATACCGGATGTCTTTGGAATGGAATTATCCGCTGCTTCGTTTCATGTAAGAATTACATGATTTAATGCTTCCTCGATAGTAGAAGATTTAATTATTTCAGAATTGATGTTAATTAGAGAAGTGAATTTTTGCCAATTTGCTGCATTTAAAACATATTTAGGAGTGCGGTAAGAACTGGCTGGATTAGACCTTCTGTCAGATAAAATTAGTGGGAAGTGGTCGCTATTGTACAGATCATTGTCTACAGTTAAACTGAAAGATGGTAACAGAGATAGAGAACAAATGGCGAGATAGACTGAATGAAACTTTCGTGTTGGCAAGTGAAAATGCGATTTTTCATCAGAGTTTAAAAGGCATAAATTGTTGTCAGAGAGAAGTTGTTCAATTTGTAGAGCATATGAATTTGAATCAGGACTTCTCCAAAAAGATTATGGTCGCCCAAAATAATTAAGGGAGATGGAAGTTGACAAATTAAATCATTCAGGTCTGCTTGCTCGATCTGTTCATTGGCAGGAAAATGCAGACTGGAAATAATGACTAAGGATTGCATCTGTATGCGAATACACACAGCTTGCATATTTGTGCTCAAATTTAAAAGCATTGTTGGTATATGTGTGGTTGAAAGAATTCAAACACTACCAGAAGCTCTATTTTGTGCATGGGGCTTGACAAATATTTGGTAATTACGGATATTATTCCTTTCTGTCTCTTGGAGGGAATACATGCAGGGTGGTACTTATTAATGAGCTCACTCAATTCTGAAGACTTGTTTAAAAAGCCTCTACAATTCCACTAAACAAATTTAGCCATGAATTTAAAAAAAAGAACAGGAGAATGGGGGGATGCCCGAAGCAAACTTCACGAAGAAGGCGGGATGTGATCGACCCCGCCAGCTGACATATCGTTTTCAGACGGATACACCTTCAAAAGAGAGTCGTTATCATCATCATTGCCATTATTCTTCCCTTTTATCGAATCTTTCAAAAAATCGTTTCTATAATGAAGTATATTATCAGAAGAATTTGTGATATCGTGGTTTCTTTTGGTGGCAAGTATACGAGCACGTTTGGCAGCTTTGGATTCTTTTACTTTTTCTATTTGATCCGATTTTTTGTTTGCTTTTTGTTGTCACGGGAAATTTTAGTATTAGAATTTAGAGCAGGAGTATTCTTCGATGTAGACGGTGTATTGGAATGAGAAAAAATTTTGTTAAAAGCAAATTGCGTATTAGATGAGTTTGCTGTGGGAGGTATCGGTGCATTTGTAAGAGACTCAGTACTAATGTCTGTGGAGCTAGCTAGAGATGTTTGAAGAGCTGGTGAGTCAGAGGGAGAGGTGGAAGTTTCTTCCCAAACCTTCTTAATGGCAAGGTGTGCGAGCCAGACGCTTTTTTTAATTGTAATTATATCATGCTTTGCAGGAGAATTAACCACTGCAACTGCAGAAGTATTATTTTTATCAGTGGATATTTCTTGCGGATTTTTCATATATTTTTCTGAAGGTGGAGAGGTTGAATATAGTGCTGATGAGTAACTAATTTCTGGTTTCGATCTTCTGTGACTAACTATTTTCCGAACTTCTGGAAATGATTTTTTATTTTTTTGTAATTTTAACAGTTTAGATCACATTTTCTTGTTTATATTTTGGACATAAGTGGGAATTAGCAGGATGGTCGCCATTACAATTAAAGCATTTTGTTTCCGTAGAAGAGCAGATATTACTGTCGTGATCAGGAAGAGAGCATCGGGTGCAGGTTTGCTTACCTAGGCAAACTATTATGGTATGACCGAATTTTTGACACTTAAAACACCATATTGGATTTGGTATGAATGGCTTTTTTAACTGATTTTGGCAATGTTGGAGTGTTGAATGTAAGAACCAAATGTTTGGTGGGACAGTTTTGACCGTTTCTCTTTGTAGTGATTCTACGGACTGCAATAATATTTTTATATTTAAGGAAATCTAATATATCTTCTTCAAGATCTCTCTGCAGCTCACGTTCGAATATTACACTTCTGGAGTGATTTATTGTGCGGTGTGGAGCAACTTTTACATCGATATTTAACATTTTTTCCAGTTTAGTAATATTTTCAGAGTATTTTGCATTCATGGTTTCAATGAGTAATTTTCTATTACTTAACTTTTTAATAGATTTTAAGTCACCTACAATTGAAATGACAGTTTTGTGAATCAAAATTGGGGAAGCATTTTTTAAATCATTGTTGTCAGAACTAATAATAAAAAATTTAGGATGTGCATTACTGTGGTGTGAATTAGAATTAGCCATTCGACATTAGAAAAGATAAGCGTCCGACGGCATCGCCCACCACGAAGCCCAACATGGGAAGGCAGTTACCGTAATTGTAATGACGAAATTCAAACTTATACATCAAAATATTAAATTGCGTGCTGTTGCTAAATATTAACTCCAAAGTACAGTTTTCAGTTACGCTTTTATTTTTTAATGTATACACTTTTTAATTTGCAGTACATTAAAAAGTGTATATATTAAAGGTACATTTATTAAAAGTATATTTCCGGTTTTCCATTCATATCAAATGCTAAGGGGATTTTTTTTAAATTCATCAAATAAAAAAACTATTTTATATTAATTATTTAATGGCTTAAAAAATCCATACTCCGAGGGAACAATCTGAACGCGGGAGACGGCAAGTATTCAAAAATAGTAACATAATTAGATTTTCAAATTGACAATGTCAAAAAAACAGCGCTGCAAAAGCAGATTATGGAAATAATTTTATCTTAAATCTAGTCTGAAATCACTAAAACAGATTTTTTTCAGGCAATTTTGCGCCAAATGTAAATGCATCCATTTTTATGGTAACCATTAAAAACGTTTTTATCATCTCTTGTAGCCATCCAAGATGGTGAACTTCGAAGAGGTTTTTGGGCAATGCACGATTTTCTCATGTTTGGCGATAAACCAGACACAAATCTTATGTCTTATAATCTTAAAGGAGTGATGGTTTTGGGAAATTTAGATAACAATGAATGCAGAAAACTCTTTTAAATGAATTTAAAGCTTATATCATTGAGTGATTGCTTTGAATCGCTGGTCGTTGCTTTAAATAGTCTATATATGTAATATTTAAGATATTTCAGATCATCTCTTGTGCAACATTTGCTTAACCGTACTAACCGTATTCTGCTATTAGATATGAAAGTTTGGTAAAAGTTTACAATTGGGTGCCCCTTGATTTTTTGGTGATTTTTTTGAAGCCAAGATTAAAAGATTTCGATCAGTAACCCAACAGTAACGTCAATGAAAACAAAACATTATGGAAACCAGAAATAGTGCTTCATCGCTGAAATTTGCCGCCAATCGAAAGGGCACCCAAATCTACACTAGAACCGAAAGTTTTAGTTTTAAAAATTATCTATTTACAAATTTGGAAAATATTTATTCTGTTATTGAAAATATAGTAAATTTAGGTTATTTCATTGAAAATGTTAGTTAAATTAATTTATACGCAATGCACGATATATACAAAAACGTTAAGCAGTAAATTTATAATGAAATTATGCAAACGGAAATGAAAAAATTTAAATAAATAACGTTAAAATATTAAATTATTCATTCTATGAGAAAATTCATAAAATAATGGCTTAAATTCTTCTCTTGCTTCTAAAAAATAAAGTAAGTTTAGGTAAATAACATTTTAAAACTGCGTTAAAAATCTTACCTCAGATGAAGAGACAAAAATATGGAAGATGCAAATATAAATCTGAGAGAATGAGTTTCACATCATTTTTTTCAAATAATTATTTTGAGAGGGGAGTTGAGATAAAACCTGCTGCTAATAATATTTGATGATTGCAATATGCCACTCATTCCTATTTATTAGTCAATATAATCCTGATATTCATCTAGCATCCATCTATGTTATGCAGGAAAAAAAGTAAAACTTGGGGGTTTTTTTATAATTAAGGAAACATATATGATACAAGTTTAACGGTAAAAATATCGGTAAATTCATATTTATTGTGATGTTATGTAAAATTATGCCTTCGTCCCAGAGAAATTTCCATCTCTTCATATCACAGAACAGCATGTTGGACGGAAAGGGCAAAAAGTTTCGTGTTTTAGAAGGAAGAATTTTCATGCCATGTTTTCATGAGTCAATCATGAGTTATAAGAAATAAAAAGTTATATCATTACAAGGTTAAAATTAGCAATAATAACTTAAAATAAACATTGCCTTGACATACCCAGGGTATGATAGTTCAGATTCTGCTTCTTCGCTTGTGAAAGCGGCTTAACTAGCAAAGTAAGATCTGTCATTCGTTTAGAATCGTGCTTTAAACAACATATTCTTGCATCTATAGAATTGTTGTTGTTGTTTATCCCCCTTGGATTGAACTCCAATTCAAACCAAGTAAGAGATCGGGGAAAGAGGGGTGCAGTATCTTCTGAGGGGAACGACCGCTGAACATCCGAGGACAGAAGTCTGACTTCAGCTCATATGCAGATGACACTCGCTCGCACAACCCCTTTTTACAAGTGGGCTCTTTCACATACCTCACAGAGAGAACAAAGGGAAGAAAATAACCATGCCCGAACCAGGTCTCGAACCCGGGAAGCCCAGATCATAGGGAAGGCGCGCTACCGCAGGCTAGAACGCCGACACCTTTAGGATAAATGATCAAAAGAACAATAAATTTTAATTTCTCGTATACCACTTGAGAGAAAATATTGTAATCCTCAAAAAATTCGAACTCGAGATCTTGATCAATCCCCACGTTTCAGATCTCCCTGAGGTAGAAAAACACATTTTTGTCTGTCTATCTGTCTCTCTGTCCATTTATCAGGCTGTTTGTGGAACAGATAACTAAAACACGATCTGAAATTGAGTACATTTGGTATATTGACTTTAAACCAAATTTGAAGATTTCTATCAAATTTTGAACGAAATTCCAATTAGAAGAACTCTGTCTATGCGGCTGCTCGAATGCAAATGAAATCGTTGATTACAAAACGTAAAAAGCGAAATATTTCAAATTAGGTACAAAGGTTCAGCATATAAAATGAAGTCTTTTAGCAAAATTTGAAATAAATCTCTCAAGAGTTGATTGTCTGTACTTTCGCATGAATGTAAAAGCAAAAGCCACGATGACTTATAAATACAATGATTTCATGAAATTCTGTATGTGCTCATGTTTCTATAATTTCTACAACTCCATCTCGAATTTTCCTTTCAATCAATGAGAAAAACCAATGGGAGTGGTCTCTCCAAAACTTTCTCGCATACTTGCTAAAAGCCCGTCACGCCAGAGAACGTCATAATGGCATTTCCGTATAGTAGTTTCGAGATATTAACTTTTAGCGTGAATTTAGCATTTTAAATCTATCGTATAATCCTTGGCGAGTTCTTTAAATTGTAAACCTGAGGTAAGGTCATAAAAGCACTGAGATTTTTTCCAGATCCCCAAACCAGAGTATGATGATGATGAGTTCTGGATGGTGTGATGAAATAAAAAAAAAAATCGAGCATGCATTTTTGGTGCCCTTTTACGATTGATGGGAACCACAAATTGAAAGAGAGATATAGTTACATTTCAAGATCACAAATCAAATATTATTTATTTAACTAGCTTCATTTTTCAGTCATTGAGTTTCTATACATGTGAAAGTACAAAACAAAACAGAATCAGCCTCAGACAGATTTAATTATATTTTGATAATGATCGATATATCAAATACATTTTTAACATCTAAATCAAACGATTTCGATGTTAAAAATCTATAGCAAATTTGATATATTCAATTCATTCCTTATGTTTTTTAAATATGGATATACACTTATTAAAAGGTTCAGATCGACAAGAGATCAACCCTTAGAGAGAATAAGTTTAAAATTTAATACTGATTTACGATTTAAGTGTTAAAAACTTTGTACCAAATTTTATCTATTTTGCTATTTATGTTTTGTGCTTATTGTGTTCACTAGCACTCTTAAGCTGAAATTCTTATGAATGGATCCAAAGTTTGACTGAATTCTACAAATTTGGTGTAAAAATTACCAATGTAATTTCATCCACCTTCCTCAAAAAGTTTTTGGAATATCATGGTCATACACAAATAGACAGAACGACAGACAAACAAAATTCCAAAAATGGGTTTTGGGACAGAGGAAGATTTGAAAGCGTGGAGATCCCTAAATTACCCGAACTCAATTTTTTTCCTCCAAGATTACAATATATTTTCTTTGTACACTTCGCATACTAGAATATGAATGAATATATTTGTGCTAAAACCCTCTATTGGCAATTTTTGGAACTTCAAACTTTTGATGATAAATAAAAAAAATTTCCTAATAAAATTTCAATGCGTACCCCAATATCTATTTCTTTTTATCTTCTCATACACGATTTATCAAAGAGGAGGTATCGAAATAATGAAAAAATTTCGAACTCCAGAATTTTAACGAATTTTCAAGTTTCAGACTTCGAAAAAGCATAATTTTAGAGTTATGTTCTCTGAACTCGACTACTCAAAACAATTCTAAATTAGACTGTTAAAATTTGATATAAGTCTTTACACCAATTCTACAATTACCTGTCAAATTTTGGATAAAATTCTTTATAATAAAGTACAGGGTGGTTATAATTAAACTTCTCCTATATACAGCATCCAACAACGCAAACGGGTGAACGGATTGAAACGAAATTTGGTATATAGATTATACATAAAATGCTCTCACGTAATTTGGAGAAGAAAAAAATAAGTTCCAAAATGCCCACAAGAGGACGCTTTACCCGGAAAGCATTAATTTTAATACAAAAAACGACCAAAACGGAATACAGAAACAATATTTACATTTATTGACTAGTTTTTCATGTCATCGAATCGAAGTTCAGTTTGCAGAAACAAGAAAGATGAAGACGAAATTGCACAAGAGGATCAGTTGTTAATCATGTCCAGGAAGGATGTAGGGGTAGGTTCTCCATGTGACCACACTCATTCACCTGCAAAATTTCAAGTAGATGAACAGTGTGTTCAACAGCGCATCGTAGTTGATCAGTTAACATGAAGCGTTATGGAGTTCTTTCAGTCATTCAATGTCGCAACGAGATACCATCATTATTACAGCAGGAAATAACGACATAAAGCAAGACAGCGACTACAAACATTTCTTATCCTAACCTGTTTTGCATAAAGCTTTCTCTTCTTCGCAAGCATGCAAATCTCGACATTTTTTTTTTCTTTTTTTCCCTAGAATTGACAACTTTCATAAGCTTTCTCTTCTTCGCAAGCATGCAAATCTCGACATTTTTTTTTTCCCTAGAATTGACAACTTTTCCCGGTTTTACATTTTATTACTCATAATTCTTGTTCTGGATTGTAAATACTGTTTCTGCATTCCGTTTGGAGCGTTTATTGCATTAATTTTAATGTTTTTCTGGAAAAGGCGCCCTCTAGTGGATATTTTGGAACAAAAAAATTTTTGAAGTTCCATGAACGCATCCGATGTATAGCCTATATACCAAATTTCACTACAATCCTTTCACCCGTTTGCGTTGTAGGATGCTGTTTATAGGGGAAGTTTAATTATAACCAATCTGTATATCTATCCAGTGTTTGAATATAAGTTAAAAGAAAAACTACAAAATTATAAAAGATTGACGGATAAAATTTGGTATACAGTTTAAGCATCTAGAGGGTAGGTTCTTACAGATTTGCAATCAAATCTTTTACCACTCTGCATTTTCGCATGCATGTAAAAACAATTGCTCAAAAATGTAATTATTTGAACAAATGATATTTGGTGTGCGATCTTGTGACTACATTTGTCGTTCTATATATAATTTTGGTTTCAATAGGTCGGAAAAAATTTTCCAAAATTCATATTCGATTGTCTGGCACCTGTGATTAACCACATGCTGATGATTGATCGCTAGATTCAATAATAATACAAGATTCAAGCCGAAGATGGATATATAGATATTTCATAAATGTTATTCGACTAATATATATATATATATATATATATATATATATATATATATATATATATATATATATATAACTCTTATGTGTAGGGCTCTAGAAATAAAAATATGAGCACTCATGGCATGCACGGTCTTACTCAATGTCCATAGATTTATATGGAGGGAAGGGTATAAAATTTTAGTTGCAGAATATGAAGAAAGTTTTGTGGAGAGCATTATTGCATAGAGCATAATAATTTTTCGAATTATCCAGGAACCCCCCCCCCCCTTCCTGCTTGTTAAAACTGTTATCATCATATTACCTCCGTTAGAAAAGTTAACGGGTGTAATATAATTCCAAAAAGTTATTTTTCCATCTACTTTCAGATAAAAATTAAATTTACATCATTTTCAATTTTTTTTGTGTGTGAAATTTAAATTTAAAAAACAAGATCTAATTATTTTTCTCCCTCATATGTAATTTCGAAAAAATAACTTTACAATTGAGCAATTTCTTTTTCATCATAAAACATTTGTATCCATCTTATATACAAAGATATCTAAAGATTATTAAAGTACTTATTCATCATAAAAGCAAAGTAAAAATCATTTATAAATACATGAAAACTTATAATAGTCATTCGCTATCTATGTAAATTCGACTTAGAAATTTGCAGATGAAAGAATTTACACTTTGGAAATTTAAAATATTTATTAAAACAAACTCTAATTATTAATTTTTGACAAACTGAATTTATTTATAGATTTATCTTGATACAGTTATCGCTCTTGTAATGATCACACATATAATGATTTGTCAATTCGGCTAATCTCTAATCAATTCTTCTAATAGCGAAGAACGGATCTCTTATAAAATATGTTGAAAGTCTGCCGGTTCTAGTGATCAACAATTCATTTGTAATGATCATTTTCGATCTCCCAATGGTTAGGGATGGAGGTTTCATTAGAACCGATCAAGATGATACTCCTGATACAATGAAAAATCATAAGACTTTTCCGAAGAAAATTGGGATTCCTAGACCAACTTAAAAATCAATTGCATTTGAATGGTATTTTTTATCCATCAAATCTTTAAAAAGTAGAGATTATGAACTGAAAAAATGTTCACGGTGGTAATTTACATATGGATATTTGATCAGAGCGTGGTTAACAGTAAAATTGGCACGACAGGTTGGACTTCTTTCTACAAATTACGTTTCAAATCTCCCGGAGTTCGAAAACAAATTTAGAATTCTGTCAACTTGCGAGTACAATAAGTGAAAAATGAAAAGGCATGAGATATTTACTTATTCTTTATTTCGAAATAGCAGATTTCTATCAAAGTTTGAGCAAAATTATTTTACAGGTCTGTTTGTCATATAAACTTACCAAATTCCCGATGGGTCACCTGCTTGTCGATCTGTATATGCTATGAATATGATAATTCAAAAACGTGATTAATAAAATCTTGTATGTGGTCATGTAACCAAAATTTTCGATCTATATCAAGTTTTAGAAACCAGATGGAGTATGAAAAATATATCCGTACATATTCGATTACCTCGTTGTTGTTTTCATTACATTATGAAACATGAAATGAGACATATTTTGGTGTTATTTGAGGAAAGATAAGTGAAAAAGGTTCTAGAAATGATATGACACATTTAACTGGCTTGCAGTTTTTATATTCTGTACGTTGTCGGTAAAATTAAAGACATTTTATTGATATTCAGAAATTTATATTCAGAAATTGGCATAATTTCTGAATATAAATTTATTTTACTGCAATTCGTATAAATAAAACAAGTAATATAAAAAAATTTAATTCAATTCCTACTTAGGTCAACAAGGAAAACTTTTTTGTTACTTTTTATTAAAAAATTATCCAAAAAAATTATTAATTATCAAAAAATTATTGATTTTTGCAAGAATTGAACTCGCTTTCTTCACCTTCCCTTGAAAACACTGAAATCCTTGCATTTTACCGATTGAGCTACTGCCTGCTGATTTCAAATGTCATTACAAACTGCCAAAACTCTATTTCAAATATTAAAAATTAATTAAATTTAATTAATGAATTAATTTTTGGATAAACTGTATTAACATAAAGTGTCATCCATTAAATGTTTAAAAAAATGTATTTGAACTTGAGTGGATGAATAAAAAGTTTTTTATTAACGATTGAAAATTTGAACAAGATATATAGATATATATAGGGAGAGTGTGAACTAATAATAGAAATTAAATAAGATATTTTTCTTATTTGAAATATTTTTTGTACATCAATCTAACCCTCAACTTATCGTAATTATATGTATTCTATAATAATTATCAGGAAAAGCCTGAAAATGTGAGAAAAAAATCATAACAGTTATTGATTTAAGTTATTGAAAAAGCCATTTTAAATATACCAGTGCACTTGCTCCAAGATATCGGCTGAGTATTTCAATAGTTAAATAAGTATTTCGCGTTGAAACGAAAGTTTATCAATCTGAGAAAAATTTAAGTAGATCTGGATACATTTTGAAGAAAAGTGTAAATTTGAAAAAGAATATTTATTTATTTCTCTTCAAACTAAGCAAAATTTTTGTGATTTCTCTTATGTGCATTTTGCACAGAATAAAATACCTGTTTGAAATTCCAGATCGAAATTTACATTATTTTGTAAAAAATTGCCGGAAAAAAAACAGAAAATGTCGAAAAATGAATATAAGTACTTTTCTGTCTGTCCGAATTTCAGACCGAAAAAAAAAATCTTATTCTAAAAGTGTTAGTTTGCGATTTCAGTTAGATTATTGTAATGATGGCATTTCAAGTAGGCTATTTCATAATAATGGAAGAATTAAAAAAAAGAGGGAAATTTACATTTATAAAAAAAATAAATTTACATAGTGGCGACTGGTGCTAGAAAAATATCAAATACTAGTGGTGCTGAGGAACTGTTGTCCGTGAATGTACATAGTCATTGGAAAATATTTTCAAATTTAATTTTTGATACGAAAGGTCAACTTCAGATTTAACATTCCTCGGGTTTTCTTTTAATTGGTCATTTTGATATTAGTTGTTCTCGCATAGTGAAATTTTTGAAACAAGATATTTTAGATAAGGGTGGGGTCCGCGTATTCTGACAGGTAGAGAAGCTCTTATAAGTACTTTTAAACAATTTATATTTTTTCAAAAAGTTTCATTTTTCAAAACATGATGAAAATATCAATTTGGACTTTTCACCAGGCATTATCTTCTGTGTGATACATACTTTCGCAGAATTACAAAAAATTTCTTCAAATTCAAAAAAAAATTTTAATTTTTTTTTTTGTAAATTTATATATATATATATATATTTTTTTTTTTTGAAAAATGTGCTCTGAATATATCAAATTATTTTAATATCTGATGGTCTTCTGTGTTGACAATTTTAATATGGGCATTCATTCGGTGAATTTGGTTTAAAATTTATATACCGATTAATATTTCAGATGCTAAAATTGTGCATTAAATTTTACAGCTCATGTTTTTGTTCATTGAAACTTTCGTGGTCATTGGCACACTTGAGCAGACAGACAAACTTTTTATTGAAAAGCTTTCTTCAAAATTTTTCAGAAAACAAAAAATTAGATGCAAGAACAATATATATGAAATTTCCTTCGCTTAGCTCAAAGATTTTTTAAAAAATTCTCATGCTCACAAGCAGAATGACAGGGAGACATAATTTTAAAAATATGTTTTTCGGACACAGGAAGCCCTGAAAGCATTGTTTGAAACATTGATGCCCTCCGTTGAAACATTGTTTGAATATTTTTTGACGACCAATACTTTCTTTATACTACATATACAGGAAAGTAAAAAGATTGCAGGGCTGACCGATTACACCAGTTTAAGTAATTCCTCATCAATAAGTTGGTACCAGCATTTCAAGTTTACTTCTTAAATCTGAAAAAAAAATCTGTTTTGTTTTGATTTCTGCTAATTACAATTCTTTCTTTTTCATTGTTTCTGTAAAACATTAAAAACAATTTCAAATCACAATAGTTACAATTTTTCTTATTATTGTTTACATTTACAAATAAGTTTTCTTTTTATGTAGATTGTCTTTGATTCCTTTTCTTGGAGTCACTTAATATGAATAACCACTATTTCACACGAATCTAATTGTATTTCCACGGAAATGGCTAGTGCGGTTTCTACGATAAATTATATAGTCGGAAAATATAACGCATCTCATTATTTGAAGTCAGTGTAGTACTTTGCACAGGAATTTTGATAAGTACACCAACACATAAATACAAAAGATTTCTTTCCAGGATCTCATAAACTTTGCCAATTATTTATCTACTGAAATAGGCTGCTACACTAAACAGTAAAGATAGCTGAATTATGATTTTTAACTAACCAAGACTTTTTTCCGATTATGACCAAATCATTCTGAGAACAGTAGATAAAAACTACGTTTCCAAAATTTTCACCTATTTATATAAAAAAATATTTATCATTAATATAATATTTTTGTATTTTAAAGGAAACTTTTTAAAATACTACTAAATTTATAGTGAAATACAAAAAAGATCCAAATGAAAAGCAACTGGAATGTGTTCAAACATTATATTTCGCAAAGAAAAAAAGGTTTTATTTTCCCTCTGAATATATTGTCGCGTAGATGAGGTGAATGTAGTAAGTCCAATAGAAATGAACACTCTCATGATCAACTAAAGATTTTATTACCAATCTAACTGATTGAGGGACTACTTGTATACAGTTGAAGAACCTTCTAGAATTTGAAGGCGCGCAGAAAATTAGGAATTTACATAAATAACAGATAAGAATCATTAACATAAATTTACATAATTAAGATAATTTTGACATAAAGCAAATTGAAATTAAAGTCAATTTTTGACAGTTCGCCACGCTTGTATTCGAACCCGCAACCTTCCGCTCAACTATGAGATTCTTCGTTCAGCCGACTGAGCCATCTGTTCTTGGACGGTCGGAAAAATTTTCGCTACAATATCTTTAAAGTTTTTTTCTTGAATTTTTTTTTTTTTATTAATCAAGAAATGTCATAGATTTTTAAAACAATGTGGGAGCTACTTAACTATTTATAGTGTAATGCCATTGCTAATTAAAGTTTCAGCTTTTATCAGTTATCTATGTTTAAAATAAATAATTGAAATAATAATAATTTTTCAAAATAAATATTCATACGATTGTTAGATTGCTAAACAAGTTATCTTATGAGATCCATAAATGGACAAATTTAATTTTGATTGAAAATTTTTACTTCAAATATTGTTATCAATGCTGCTTCGTGCGTGTTAATGATTTCCTAGTAATATTTTAACATTAATTTTATTAATTAAACTATAAATGACTTCCTAATGTAAGATAAATAAATTTTCTGGAAGGAAAAAGATAATTTCCTTAAGTCAATATCAAATTAAATCTGAAAACTTTCATTCTTTTTTTTTATTTCAAGAACAGTGCAGAAAAATTTCAAAAATACACAATACGTTAAGCAAATAATTTCTTTATTTAATACATGTGACTGAAAATAAGAAGTTATAATATCTTATAATAGTTTCTGACAAAAATAGCTTTTGTGTATGAATAACAGGACATTTTTAAATAATAATGATATTTAGAGATTTAAAATTTCATTCTGAAAATCTCCTCCAGCACTTGATTCTGATTGTGAAGACGAACTATACTGGGAATAAGAAGACGATCTAGATTGAGAGTAAGAAGATTCTGCTTCATTTGATTGAGCAGAAAACGTTTCTCCTCCAAATAGATTTGCCCCACTGCTACCTGCAGCTGCTAAGTTACCTCCAATGCCAACTGTAGCTCCGAGGCTACCTGCAGCAGATAAGCTACGTTCAACATCACCTGCAGCTGTTAAGCTACCTCCAACACCACCTGCAGCAGCACCTGCAGCGGCTAGGTTACCTCCAATACCATCACTAGCTCTGATGCTACCTGAAGCCGCACCTGCAGTTGCTAAGCTACCTCCAACATCACCCCCAGCTCTGATGCTACCTGCAACAGCACCTGCAGCTGCTAAGCTACGTTCAACACCACCTGCAGCTCTGAGGCTACCTGCAACAGCACCTGCAGCTGCTAAGCTACCTCCAACACCACCTGCCGCTCTGAGGCTACCTGCAGCAGCACCTGCAGCTGCTATGCTACCCCCAACCTCACCTCCAGCTCTGATGCTACCTGCAGCAGCCCTTGCAGCTGCTATGCTACCCCCAACCTCACCTCCAGCTCTGATGCTACCTGCAGCAGCCCCTGCAGCTGCTACGCTACC
>JAPMOR010049043.1:0-39189 GCA_026543865.1 Argiope aurantia | reverse complement strand
AGCACCTGCAGCTGCATTTGCTAAGCCATATTTACCTCCTGACGCGGAAGCAACTCTAGCTCCGGTTGCTGAGCCATATATACCTCTTGACGAGGAACTTACTCCAACTTCAGTTGCTAAGCCACGTCTAGACGCGGAACTTATTCCAAAAGCAGTTGCTGAGCCTCCTCTATTACCTGCTGTGATATCTGTTCCAACTCCAGTTTCCGATCCTCCACGTGGCCGACCTAAAGCTGCTGCTGCTTCCTCTGAACTTGGAATTCTGGGTGTCGATTTCAGATAACCTGACAGGGGACCATAAGGCGTAAATGTTGTTACCCCATTGGAAACCGCTACTACTTCAGGAAAAGATACGTAACCTCGAGGTGTAGCTGCACTCTCTGCTGTTGCACGTATACTGCTCAATCCTCCTTCTGAATACGAACCTAGCAAATATAAAAGTATATTGTTAAAAGTGGAAAGATTTTTAATTAAAATTAGAATTTAGTCTTCATAAAAGATAAAGTATTTCATAAAGATCTAAACATTTTAAAACAAATTAAAGTTTTTAAAACAGAAATATTCATTTTCAGTTGAGAAAATTCCGATTGTTTCAAATTTCTTTTAAATTGGCAAAATTGTGATACAATGTGTTTCTTGCTATTCTACTATAAATATATACTAAATTCTTCTATATATTTCTGTCTATCTTTGAAAACAATAACAAATATTCGGATATCAAGTACAAAATATCATAATACGATAGTGTTCCAGTCTTGATCCATCTATTTTTGTATCATTTTCTATCAGGAAAAATACGCATAAATTTTTTTTCTATTTATGTAGTTTTGTTATTATTTTCTTTTTTAATGAAGATAAGAACTTTATAGCAAAATATGCTTTCATTGTATTATTATTTTATTTGGTTAAATATTTCATTACTAGAATCAATATTTCTTACGTTAAGTGAATAAAAATGAAATGTATCTCAAAATAAACGTGACTAATCTGACCAGTCGTGATACAAATAAGAATATTTTAAATTTCGGGAAGTTGAGTACTAATATCCACAATTCAAATATGGGCAAATATTAATTCAAAGGCATCATATCTATATGAACCTTAATAAAAATTCTTTAGACTAGTCAGCACATGATTTTGTATTACTCCTTATTAAAATCAAATTCCTAGCATTAAACACCTGACGGAAGAAAGCAGTAGATTCTTTTGTAGGTGGTTGGTACAAAATATACCTGGAAATGAAAATGGTTCAACAAAATTTGTCAGTCGAACCAATTTTAGAGGAAGATTAAAAATTGTTTGGAGGTCAGTTTTTTTTTATATGTTGAAATAGTAACTTTAATTCAATAACGTGACCACATGATTTCTGATCAATCATGACTTCAATTTTTTTATGGTTTTCCCTCAAAAGATAAATTTGAGGCAAAATTTACGATAGCTGTTATGGAAATACGCAATATGTCTACGCAATATGTCTTTCAATAAATTTTTCTAGACCCTTAATTGTTCTTTTAGAAATTTGCATTATAGAAAAATCCATATTGCATATCCATTCTTTTCAGTAATTATTATAATTATATCAAATTAAATTTATTTTTTAACTTCTAGGCTATTTTACATTAATTACTAAATAATAATGGTTCATTTTTGGTACTTGACACATCTAATTTCAAAGTTTTTTTTTTTCAATTATATTGTATAGAAAGAGATAAGTAGTTACCGCCAAATTCTAAAAAGGATTAATCGTCTTGTTGTTTGTATTTTCGTATATATGAAAACGCAATGATTTAAATAAACGAAATTTAGAGCGTGATCTTGTGATTGCAATTGCAGTTCTTTTCCAAATTTTGGTTTCAATCAGTCAGCATAAAGAAGTCCAAAATACATATTCGGTTTTTTAGGTCTTGTGTAACCGCAGAATAGCGATTAATCGACAAGGAGGATTTGCAAATTGGCTTTTCCGAAACTATTGTTCTCCAGTGGCATGTTATTAAACCACAAGTACAGTTTTTCTTTTATAAAGCATGTAATTCTCAAGTGTGGGGTTCATGAAATTAAAAAAAAATGAACATGCTGAACATGGCCTGAACACGCTTTTGCCTGAGGTCAAAAATTGTTGATCAAGGATAGAGGGTATACCACCTTTATTAGAGAATGTCTGGAAATTTTTGGGATTACATCTCACTCTAGTTTACAAATAAAATTAGTTATTTTTAATTCGTGTTATAAAAAACACTAACAACCTACAAAATAATAATTTTTTTCTGAAGTTTCTATTTTACCTCTAATTTAATAATAACTAAATCTGACCAGAAATGAGTCTCCGAGATCCCACAAAGCAGTTACCAATGAAGAATAAATAGAAACATTCATTCAAATTCAATAAACAGCGACTAACTACATAAATAAAATAAATAATTCATACCTAGAGAGTAATATGGATCAAAATGGCGATAGTTTCCGATGCAAATTCCTGAACGGCATCTCTATAAGAGCAATATGAATTGAATTGTTTTAAACATTGTATCAGAATAACAAGAATTATTTTTATGTCATATAAGTAAGGACATAATTAAAATATTTTCCAATAAAAGTATGAAACAAATTTTCAAAAGATGCATGTCTCTTTGAAATTCAAATATTATTAAAGGTTTACGTTTATTGCGATTATATACAGATTATAAACAGGGTCTAAGCGCTGTGTTCTATTATTACAAATCTGTTATATTGTTTTCCTATTCAATTAGTACCATAGAAGGGAAGAATGGCATACAGATTTTTTTAAATGGATGTCAGATAAGAGGTTCCCTGTCTTGTTGACAAAAATGAAAAGTCTGCAAAAAAAAAAATTGTAAATAATCCACACCCTGACATGGAGATTGTATTAACACGAGAAAAACTAAAGCAATTCAATCAAATTGAATCTCTCTTTCAAATATTAATCGTAGAGAGATCTCTCTAGATGAATATTTGCTGTTGTTTAATAAAGATATGACGTTTGCATGTATGTTATTGATTTCTGTAAATGTTGTCGATTTGAACTCATTAACTGAGTTTTATCACCTCAGATTTATTTTTCTAGTGAAATAAAGCATTGTTATCAGTTTTTGAGTTTATTTGATTTATCGCCATACAACTTTCATAATATTTATAATGTTGAAGTATTTCAAAAATTGCTCCTTTGTTATTTACAAAAAGATAATCTGCATTTACCAATAAGTGATAAGGTAAACTTTTAGCATGCTCATTCTTGGATGTCATTTCTGATTGAGATATCCGACATGAATGATGACAAAATTGATCAAAATAATGTATAATTTTTTATTTTTTTTTTTCATTTATATATCTTTCTTCATTATTTTTATTTCCGTTTATTTTTTTATTTATTTAATCGGATATATTTAGAATATTAATTTTTTTTTCCTTTTTTTGGTATAATATAATTTAAATCTGTGCAGCATTATTATTACTATCATTACCATCTACTAGCCACTTTTAGAGACCAGTTGATTTCCCGAAATTAATTGATTTCTAAAAATTTCAATGAAGCATTTTGAGTAATTTGGTCTTAACGGTTTTCTAAGTGAAATATTTTTAAATTATAAATTTTGTTAGACAAATACAATTTTAGAAGCCTTCAACAGTTTTATTCATTCTGATTTGTGCCTGTATTTTTTCGTATTCAAAAATATTACATGCATCACCATTTAAAAATGGGCGCATTTTAACATTGTTTCACCATTTAGCTTATCTCAGTAGTAAACACATTAACATTTCAAGAATTATATTAAAAGCATGCATTATAATGAAACCTCTTTTAATATGAGAATTTATGCCAGATCAATGGAAAACATAATCAATAATTTCAAAGAAGATATGAATGAAATATTAGTACCAACAATGAAAATGATTTGAGTTTTGCATGAACAATGAAATAACATTGTTTCAAACTATATTTAAAATGTTTCTTCTAGGAAAAAAAATCAGTTAAAACTAGAAAAACTTTATACGACAAAAAAAAATGTCGTCATTGAAAAAATAAATTTTTCAATTCTAAGATGATATAAAAAAACAATTTTATACAGTAATATTTTCAAAAGTTATCACAGAAATTGGTTTTATTTAATTAAAATTTTAAAAACTTACTATCGAAATTCACATTCTCTCAGCGTACAGTAAGTATGCGCCAAATTTGGTAGCTATAGATCAATATTTATTTTAAATAATAGATAGTCTGCCCTATATAGCGGCAGAACATACTCACATCTCATACATTCATCTTTAGTATTAGTAGAGATTTTATGTAATAAATTATTGTTATGTAAAACTATTTTAAGACCGACTTCATGGATCATATAAATTATTTTAATATATATCCGTTTCAAATCAGTATGAAATCATATACTGATATCTAAATCATGGTTGCATGTAGTAGTGTCAAAATCGGAATCCAACAAACCGAAAATATATTTTATGCAATTATTATGCAAGTATGAAGCTCTACATATCACATTTTCCAATTATTATTAGAAATACTTGAGAAAATCTTCTCAATATTATTCTTAAGTAACCCTTATAATTCGTTGTTTAAATTACGACAAAAACATTTTTCTTGATGCCATAAAAATGTTGATATTTTTTTCGTGACTCAATTCCAGATAATGCAACAGAGAACAAAGAATTAGTTTTAAATTATTTAAGATGGCGGGAGAAAAAATTTGAGAAGAAATGGTCATAATGTTTACTTTGGGTCATGTAACCGCTAATAGGAAAGCAAATATTTTTTCAAGCGTCGTTTTGTTGTTTAAGGGTTTAACTGACTGAGTGGCAACCAGTCAGTCTCATTTGAACGCATCAAAAACTGATGGCATATGTGCTCCTTTTTTAAATCTATTGGAACTTTATTATCTTTGTTGGAGAAAAATGAGGAAATTACAGATAATGGAAATTTTCTGTTCTTATAAGAGAAATTATGAGGATTTTTTTATGTTATAATAATTTTTCCCATACTAAAATTCATAATTATTCTTTAACTCATGATTGGACGGAAATTTCAGTTACTGTTGTTGTCATTTCGTCTCAAATTATACTGAGAACTTGTTAAAATATATAATAGCTTATACAAAAAACTAACAAATATTATTTTATAAAATTCAGAAATGACATATAAAGAAAAGTATAAATAGATAGTTAATTACTTACAAAGATAACATATTAACTCATTTATTATTTATACTAGTTCCTGGATACTTATTTTAAATAGATGTTCTTTTCTCAACAAATGTTTCATATAATTTAGATTGAATATATTGAATCTGATTTTCCCCATAGCATACAAGTATTACAAATATATATCATAAAAAATATTTCTAAGTAATTAAAATTATAAAATTTTACCGCTTTAATTTTAAAATTTTAACTATAAAATTTAATGTTTTTTGGCAATGATACATTTTACTTTTTTAGTTTATTTATATTGTAAAACAATTTCAGATTTTTATTTTAAATAGATAACTTGTTTTTGCTCGAAAATTTTTTAAATGCCAAAATTATACAAATTTTTAATATACAATTTTTTAATATACAATGGAAGAGAAAATATTTTTAAATTCAAATATTTTCCATCCAAGTAGGACATCTTGTGTACTGAATTTACACAAAATTAGTTTTTGTTCTTTTTAATTTGTTGGAATAAAATTCAAAAAGTAATATATTTGAAATTATTGCAAGGCTTGTATATTATCAAGACTTTTCTGTGACTAACGTGAGAAAGTGAAAAAATAAGAAAAATACCCTTATGTTCTAAAGTAACCTTTATACAGCGAACGATATTTAAAAGTACCGTTTAAAACACACTGATATCTTTGTAATATGACATTTTTTTTAGTATGTTCAAAAGATGAATAAGAACATAACTTCGACAGCAAGTAATATATATTAGCTAAAGCCAGAAATTAAAAATCGTTAATTGCACATTAAATTAAGTAAGCTACTTTAATTAATTAAAAGAAGATTTTTCCATCTTTCCTGGTTATTCTGCACCAAACTTGGTAATAAAATTTTAAAAAGTGGGGTTAAATTATTTGGTAGTGAAAGGGTTGCGGGTTTTATTTAATATCTTAAAATCTCTTCCATCTCTATAGTCAGCATTATTTAGATATCAGCTACTATGTAATGTTAACTATAAGTTACAAGAGCTGAATTATTTTTGTTCGCTTTCATTCACTGCAAATGAATTAAATTTTAAATTGCTAATAATTTTTAAATAAATATTTATAGTTGTAAAATTGATGGTCTTGGAGAAATTTTCAAAGTAGTGTAGACACACACTGATAAATGACAATTTAATTCATCCATAAAGTAAGATGAGATTATTTTCAAACTTTAGAATCATTAAAATTTCATAGAGGAAACCAAGAAATTTTTTGGCATTTAATTTAAGTTTGAAAAGACCTTTTCAGTAATATTTTAGACATCTGTTATTTTGATACTGTATTAATTATTAACGCTTTATTTAGTCCTTGAAATAATATTATTCGATGATTAAAGGAAACTATCGTCTTCAAACATTTTAAACTACTTTTAAGAACTGATGTATATTTTTTCGCATTTTGTCATTTTATAGGTATTATGTATATATTGAAAAACCAATTACATTGTTAATTGAAATTAAAGTTATTTGAGAACAAATTAAAAAGCTAAATATTTCCGATGTCCATTAAAATTTGATTTTGAAATATTTTCTGTTTCGTTCTTTTAAATAAACAAAGCAAGAAATAGCGGATAAATTTGCGTCAGTTTATTAGATTATATTCATATAATCTAATGAACTGAGAAAAAAAACATATTTTATGCATCAAAAGTATAATTTTGATTATCAAGGCGTAACAAAATTATAGACAGATTTTTTCACAGAAAATGTCCTCGTATTATTCATTACTTTTAATTTGTCCAGCATTTTTTTAAAATTTTAATGACTTTTTTATATTTAAATTAAACTATATCGGTTAGTTACTATTTTTCTAAATTTTTAAATTTGGATATTTTAAGAATTATATTTAAACTAAACAGTAATTGAAATTAAATTAGACGATTCTAAAGGCATCTTAGTAATATAATTCTAAACAGTAATTAGATTTCTAAGGCATAATGTGAAACATTTCTTTTGGAAAGACAATGATTAAAATCATTAGAATTTTCCAATGAAACTTCGCTCCATTAACAAGGCTAGTGTTCAAAGGCAGTAAGAAATTGCCCAAGATCGAGAAATCTGACAGAAATGCTGGAAGGATGATAACAGGATAAAAAACAAAGAATGTATACGTGGAACAAACACTAACAGGAAAGCTGATCTATGGCATCAAGTACCGAAAAGCAGCAAAATATATGAGTTCAGGATGAAGCAATCAGAAAGAAAGATAGAAAATCTTGTACGGTGAACGTAAGACAATAGAAAATAACAGCTTATCGTTTTAATGTTTATTGTACCTATAAATGTGAAAGTGTATGTGTAGAATCAATGTCAAATAATTGTCAGTTCGAGATGCAAAAAATTTGAATTAGAAGGATATATAACCTAATAAGCGTTTCGGTAACTGTAAAATGAAATTGCGTTTTTGAAAAGTCTATTTATGAAATATGAAAGAGAAAAAGGTTTGAAATGCCTATTTTTTAAAAAAAGGTAGTTCATAGTATATAAGAATACGATGTTGAAATTTTCATTTCTTTTTACCTCCCTTATTACTAATTGGGAAAACATTCGTTTCTTTTTAATCTCCTTATGATTGAAGTGAAAACTAATTTATAAAATGGAAATTATTTCTCCATCATAATAATAATTTTTCGATGAGTACAATTACTTAAAAATTTTGAGCTCAAAAGCGCTGCATTAAAATCTATGCTTATGACAACTCGTGACGTAAAGCTCTCGTCATTTGAATTCTGGTCCATGTAGCTCCTATCCTCTTTGATATTAGAAGAACAATGATTGAAAAAAAAGGGCAATTTCTATTCGTTATATTCCATATTTTCTTTATTATATTAATTATATTTTATATAAACATTCTGGCAACCGCCAGGAATTTTTATTAGTGCTTTTCTTAACTGGGCTTAATAATATGTATTGAGGAAAAAGATATTTTATCAATTTATCGTCCTTCTGCAATATCGAATCTAGCCATTTTTATACTTTGTTTAAAGCCTCGGGAATCATTGAAATTGTCAATAATTAAGAGGTATTGAGTGCCACGACAAAAAAAAATGTTTCGTCAGTAAAAGCTTTAAGAAACATAAACAAAGGCAGTGACTTACCCCAAGCGTGTTTCCAACGACACATTTGCATCCATTATGTATATCTTCTGAATAAACTCTACCACAACCGCTCAGTGAAACACAGAGATAATTGCAAGGATTCCATGGATTCTATTTGAAAATAAAAAAGGACATTCAATCTTTTCATCCCCAAATTTATCAGAAGTCACTTTATTCCATGTTCAGAAACAAAGAAATATTACTTTATATGACATTTTTATCTGAATTTTTTTCTATGATATTCAGAGGCTTGGTTTGGTTTGATTTAATGGAGTTCATTGGCATAAGAACCATTTGTGATTTAATTGCGTCAAACATATGGTGAGTGTTAATCTTATTTTAAAAGTTTGTTTCTAAATAGCGCCATTTTCAAGGATCTGCCAACCTACGAAATCTGCTAAAAGTAGTCGCATGGTAAAATACAATCTAAAAATTATTTAAGAATCATATCAAAAATTAAATCCAATCATTTTTAAAAAGGTTAAAAAAGATGGAAATGGGGAACTTTATAAAGAATGCCTTTTAATTTGATGAGGGGCGAATGAAAGTAGCGAATGTGTTGATAATTCTATTAAAATTTGAAGAACCGTCATAGGACATTGACATACTGTACACTGGGGTTCAGGTTCCTTCAACGGCAAATGTTTATATGTGAACCGTGTATGGCCAATTCTTAATCTGTTAAGAATTGTGCCAAGTTTTCTTCTAGGCTACTATTGTGCCTAGTTTTCTATTGATGTTTGGAGGAATAACAGTGATATTGATCTTTCCAAATACTGAATTTATCTTTTCTCAAGGATCACAGAAGGATGAATTCGTATCTTTCTTATTTGTGCAGTTTTAGCAAAGCACAAAATATTTTCTTTTATTGTTAATGTTAAAGACAGTATTCCTTTGGATTTTGACTACGATATCCTGGTGGTTTATTATTTATAAAAATTATCTATTAAATTATATTAATATTATTTTTTTAAAATAATTAAACGCATTGTTAAAATTTGTTCTTTAATGTAACGAATTACATGATTTCCTTTTTCTTCCGTACGTAAAATTTTGTTTATGCTATTATACAAATAAAATTTAAGAAATGCTGTTCTTCGTATCATTTATAGTTCAAGTAGCAAGAAAAAGCAATGCAAAAATTGTAGGTTCATGAAATGCTAGATTCAAATACCTATAAATATCGAAAGAGGCATTTGTTGAAATTAGTTCAATGGCTAGAAAACCAATATCATTGTCAATATAAATGCAGAAAATTATTGGAGAAAATTTTAGTTTTCGCTAAGTTAAGGAAAGAATATATTTAATATTTAGAAAGATAAGCACTAGCTTAACAAGTATATCCCATTCTATAAGAGCTGTTTTACGTTTCAGACATACAGAAACCTTTTTCTATTTTTGATCCAAAATCAGTATCATTGTGATGTCAATTTTATATTAGTACGGTAAAATAAAAATATGGTAAAAGTAAGATGTAACGCATGAAAAATGTAAATAACGCTCAATTTATCCATTTATTTTCGACAAAAACGTATTTTTGAAACATGATCTGTAATACATCAATAAACACTTTAATAATAAAAAACATTTCAAACATTATAATGCATCGCATTGTTTCGAAAATTGTTTCATGTACCATTTTCGTCGATACATACCAATAAAAAAAAGTTAAATTATTACTTCATTGATGTACATTATGACAAAACATTTAAATTACAATTATTTTTTCTACAAAATCCTTAACTATACCTATTTGAAATATTATTAAATGTGACATCAAATCTGTCGAATAGAAATCTATGAAGCTAATTTTATTTCCGAAAAATCTAGAAAATGATAAATTACTTCCTGATTCCGAGAATAAAAATAATGATTTATGTTAATTTCTGATGGTATAAAATTTAGTAAGAATTTAAATGTATTACCTCCACTGATATGTAGTCCTTTCCATATATATTCTGGCATTCGTATGTGCTATCAGATAATAGGCACTGTCCTTGGTAACACACCTGGAAATACAAAATCCTTTATTATTTCAAATTTAACATTTGTTAACTTTTTTAATGGCATTACATTGAAGTATTAATTGCTATCTAGAACTCCAATATCCCGAAATGGAGCAGACACTTTTTATTTGGTAAAAGAATTATAAAATTAAATTAAGCAATTTTATTACTAAATTTTATTGCATAATAAAAAGCTTTTAATTTAAATTTAAAGATTTAATCATTTCCATACTTTACCAAATTCTTTTCGTATAAACATTGATGGATTTAAAGGATAAACCAGTGCATAAAAATAAAAAAAGTATTTTTACCAAATTAGTTGTAGTTTAAATTCCACAAGTATCGTTTGCAAATAACGAAGAATATTTAAACTAAATTTTTTTTTTTACATTGCAATTATTTCTCACATGCTTTTCTTCCAATCGTTCATTATGGAATGTTTGAAATTAGAAATTAAAATAAAATCATTGGCCATTAATTTTTTAATCAAACTTTTAGGATTATGTTTTAAATTATAAATAAACGTACTTTATAGGAATTTTAATATAAAAATAAGATTAATATTAATTTATGAAAGTTAACATCAAACCGGTCAGATGTTTTCCTGAGTTTAATGTGATTAACTCGCATGCATAAACAAAAAATATTGTTATATTATTATATTCAAATTTATAGGATGGCAACGCGTGTAGAAATTTAATGGAATGTAATGAAAAAATTATGTTAGTTGTAAAATGGCTTAAGATGACATATCTGTAAGTATATATAAATATTATATAAAATTATTCTTTTCATAAACGGTTGTAAACTGAAATTCAATAAATCTACTTTTGAATAAACCTATAAATAGACTTGTTATTTGCGCTGGCTGTAAAATTATCTGAGGTAAGTGAAATTGATTATTTTTTCCTAAATGGATGCATCTGTTTATTTGCAAAAATTCGAAAAATTCCGCATGATATCACAAAATAATTGAATAGCAAAATGTAGCAAGTTATCTGTATGCTATTACATGGGAAAACAACAATTTTCTATTCCTCAATATGCATTCGGTGTTTCTTAGAGATTTTATGGCGTTGACAAAGAATATATATATATAAATTTTAGGTCCTTTCACAATTTTAAGGAATTTAATTTATAAATTCAAAAATTTATTTAATTTTTTGCTACAAAAGAGGATTTTTCTACTTGAAATGGCAAAATTCATCACGGTAAATGGAGTTACGCTATATTTTCTACTGACATCCATTTTCAACTGGACTGCTCAAGGGGGTGAAACGAAGGGGTCACTTCTTGAGTTAATTGGCGTTAAGGGTGGTCACTGTCTCCGGGTGTGACTCTCAGCGCATAGGTTCCAACCAGCACCATAGTAAGCGCCGAGGTTGAAAATGTCTAGAGCCAGTGGCTGCCAACCCTTGTTGGGCTCCGTGGTGAGCGGTGCCGTCGGGCCTAAACTTTTGTCTTTTTTTGCATGGGTCTTTTTTTTCAAGCCGATTCCGATAAGTCAATTGACATTGCACAAACTGAACTTACGAAATTTCTTCCAAAATTCTTAGTTATCCGTGGTAAAGACGATAAATTTAAAAACATGTCGCCTTTTTTTATACAAAAGTAAATTCAAAGTATTGCTGGGAATGCCGCATCTGTAAATAGATTAGATATGGAGATTTGCTAATAGAGTCTGCGACGACGAAACAGTCAGAGCAACCTAGCGATAAAGAATTATGTTGATTCTTCAATAGAAGTATCTGGTCATAAAACTCTGAATTATACCAGAGGTGTCAAGTCTATCATGGATCTCATTATGGTGAATGAAGAAGAATTTGTTTTTGAACTGCAGTCATTTAGGGTAAGAAGTGCAAGCCGTATAACATTAAAAAAAGATGGTAAAGTAATTCCAACCAAGCATGTTATTTTAACATTTGCTACTCATGTGCTTCACAGAAAGATAACAGCTGGATTTATAAGTTGCGATGTACGCCATTTTGTGACAAACCCGGTGCGTTGTTTTAAATGTCAGAGGTTTGGACATACGAAACTAGTTGCCGCGCTTCTTCCTCTCGATGTCAAAATGTTCTGAAATTGGCCATGATGACACTCATTGCATAAAGCCCGAAAAATGTGTTAATTGCAATGGTAGTCATCATGCTTCCTGTCCCAAGTAGAAGATTGGAAAGGAAATCCAGATCATTAAAATATCTAGAAACATTTCTTTTTTTCTTACAGATAACAGTATCATACTTTTTAACCGGTTTATACAGATGCATAGAAATGTGGTAATCATGTTGGTTCAGCAGCAGTTTTCCTAAATGTAACAATATCCGAAAGACTTCACTCTTTCTGCTCTGCCTTTAATCCGAAATATATGCAATATATCTAAGCCTTCTAAAAATTCCAAAGTCACTCCCCGCTAAATTTATTATATATACTGATTCTAAAAGTCATATTGCAGATCTTAAGAATGTGTCATCGGAAAGTCATTTCGTAGTTCTAAATAGCTCGCACATATATAATTCTCTCAAAAATGATTTTGCAATTAAATTCTGTTGGATTCATGGGCATGTCGAAATTCGGGGAAATGAAAAAGTTGACATTCGGCAAAAAGCTCAACCATGCTGAAAGAAAATTTTGTTCCATTACCCGATGCATTACAAGCAACAAAAATAATTCAAAATAAATTTTAGCAATCTACGTGGGAAAAGCTATCTACGAATAAACTATTTCAAATACAGCCGTCTGTCAAAGGTTTCAAAAGTAAAATTCTGCCCAAAAAGAAAGATGTCCTTATCACGAGACTTCGAATAGGCCACACCTATTTGACCCAACAACATCTTTTGCACTCTCATCATGCACCACTTTGTAATAAATTCAATTGCGTTTTAACGGTTAAGCATATTCTATGTGAATACCAATATTTTAGTACATAACGACAAGTTCATTTTGGAGAGACTGTTTTTAACTTAAATGTCCATTTTAGGTGATAATTCTCATTCAACTATTTTTACCTTTTAAAAGATATTCAAATTTTACATAAGATTTAATTGTATCTTTTTCTTAGAATGCCTTAAATTTCAACACGAAAACCACGTTTAACAATGTTTGGCGCAGAATGATCAAATCTCGTCCTTGCGCCGTAAAATCAAACCAACCAACCATTTTCAATATCTATACCGAGTCTAGAGAAATAATGTTCATTCATTAGTATCCGCAGATCGAAAGATAAGAGATATTACTAACGAAAGAGCAGATATGAATAAATAATCGAAAAGGAACATGCTTACATACAAAATAAGCAGGTATTAGTACAGAAAACATGTCAGATTAGAATAAATCATGATATCGTGCATCAAGGAAAGTGATACTGTAAATGAGAGTGTTTACAGAAAAAATGATCAATGTCAACAACAATTAATTCTTATAAATTTATGAAAATCGTCAAAATTTAATATTTCCCATTTAACGACTTTCATTTCTTTCGCAATCTTTTATAGTTCAGATTTTTTAAAAAAAAATTTCTTGTAATTATATTAAACAAAAACAAAATTGGACTTACTTTATTTGTTCCACATGATTGAAAATCTGGTTCTGTGTGATATTTGTATTGGTCATTGACAGCGCAAGCGTATGAACACGGGCTTAACTGAAAAGGATAAAAAAATTCTTTCGTAATTGAAAATTTTTCATAGTATATAAAAGAGACAAAAAAATTCTGTTGTAATTTCATTTATATTCCGCAATTGTATTTACAAAAATATGACGAAATATTATGCAAAAATGTAGAAATAAACAAAATTAAAAGTTCATTTTTAAAATATTTGTAATGCGATATCAAAATATATTTTCTAAATATTTCAGAATTTCGACAAATTTATAATAGATTTTCAGAGCTGGTAATATGTATTTAAAAAATATCTTACTAAAAGTATAAAATATTGTAATTATGATGCTTGAAAATATCTTTATATCTAATGTCTTATGTCTATGTCTTGTGTTTCTTTTTTTTCCCATTTTTTTTTTTTTCAAAAAACGCCATGATTATCTTAGATGACTTTTAAAATGTAACATTTAAAAATAATTAGATTGAAAATATTTTAATTAATAAAATACATTCACAAAATTAATCGAGTCAGAAATATGTATTACATCTAATATTTAAAGGTGTATCGACAACTGAAAATTTCAACACTGAGTCTTTTAATTATTCACTGTTAGAAAGTTTTTTCTAACGTTGATTATTCTTCCGTATTACAAAGCACTTATTATTTTCTTTCCAATTATTTTCTTACAAGAGCTTGGATACAATAAAGTTCTAAAATTTGGTTCTAAAGCCTACTGAAATGTTAAAACTTTTAATATATTGAATAAATACAAATACATACAAATTCTGAAAATTTGTAGAAATATTTATACATTATCCTAAGATTAAAAAATAATCACAAGAAAAAAAATATAGATGAAGAATTGAAATAGAATTCCGCCCAAAATAGCACATTCTATTGCCAAATTTACAAAAACAATATTGTGTAATATTATTCTACGATTATGAAACAGTGTAAAACTTTTGTTACATTATTCAATACTTGGTTCTAATATTGTATAACATAGTTGTCCAGTATTGTGCATAGAAATTCCCAATGCTATAAATATTTACCATAATTAACCATTTTTATCACTTCTGAATTTGCATTTCACATATTTGCTTTACATTTACCTTTAAGGTTCAATCCAGAACTATAAGGCTAGGTAAAGTTATCTGCTGCCACTCACCATTAAGTATTGTATTTCCTGTTTCTTTAATTCTACTCTTAGCTTATTCCAACTTGGAGTCTAGCAACTTCTTTTTAGTTTAGATTACGGAAAAATAAAAATAAAAAAATTGGTTTTTGATGTGATTACGTTAACTTACGCTTTTTAATAGTATTTATACAAGATTTCAACAATATTATGTACGTATTCTATGCAGAATAACTTTCTCTACTGTAAATAGCCTCATTATCTCTGTGTCGTGTTGTGAAAATAAATATATTTAAAACGAAAGGAGAGTTTGCATTAAGTCATAACAATTATTGTAGTCGCAGGCTTGACTTGTGTGCTTCTATATTTAATTTGAGTTGTCTTTTTAATTAATTAACTTTTTTAATTAGGGATAAAAATTTATTAAGTCAAAAGTGAACGATTTTACTCGCTTTTTTGATAACAATAAATTTTAAAAGTTAGTTTAAAAATAATAGGTTTTAAATATATGCCATATTAAAAGGTGAAATAAAATTCTTTATGAAACAGGAGTTGGTCATCTAAACTTTTGATAAACATAATAATGTTGGCACTTTCATCTACATTAAAAGTTGGGATATCTTTCCTACATAATTTTATTTTTCATCTGTTAGTTTTTTTATTACTTTTCTTTTGATTTCTTTTATTTTGAAGCATAAATTTAGTTTACCATAAATAAATAAGGAACAAACTTGGCATTTTATAAAAAAAATCAGTTTTTTTTTAATCAGAAAAAAAATCAAAGTCAAGGTATTTACAAATATATCGGAGTTGTTAGACAACTTTAGGTAAATACAAAATTTACAATTGTTTCATCACAACTTTGATTAACATTGTCAAATACAAAAATTTTAATTCCGTCAACGGACGGAATTTATTAACATAGAATTTAAAATATAAATTTTGTAATATTCTTCAATGCTATTCGATTTATAATTTCCAGTATTATTTTTACAATATTATATTATAAACTATTTTTAATGAAAAATTGTTCCCGTGAATTGTTTAAAATAAAATCTTAAATTAAATGAATTATTAAGTTATTCTTGAGCAAGCCTTGTTATAACGCTTTTAAAAATATCGGTGCCTTTGAATATAGTTACAAATAGTATAATACTGTTGATTGTGCATCCGATATTCCTCTGTATTCACAATATTGTTCAATATTTCCCAAAATACTATATAGTATTGTGGTACTATTGAGAAAACAAATGCAGCTCTTACCACTCGGAAGATAATAAGATGCAATGCTGGTGTTTCCTAGTATTACACATATATTGTACAGTATTGTATGATATTAAACAATAATCGCAATATTGTATAATATTGTATCATATTAAATAATATAATATAATATTGAACAATAATGTATAATATTGTACAACAGGATGTGCTACTTACGTTATGAATATTGCAAATCGTAAAAAATTTCATTGGGAATTTTTATTACTTTTGTGTGTAGCTCAATCAAAGTGCAATATTACTTCTTTTACAAACTGATTAGACTATAGAAGACTGATTTTTAAAAGGAAAAATTTTAATAGTTTCGCTAAATTGGAGAAAATATATTCCGTTCTTGCTTAGAAATAAGCATAAAAACTTATTTTTTATAGGATTGAATGATATTAAATGCAATTCGAGCACAAAAATAATTCTAGCAATTTTATTATATTATTTGCAACTTGATTTCGTAGCAGACACTGTATTAATGCAATTGATGTAAATTTTTATTCACTTGATCAAATTATTGGGACTTTTATGGGATAATTTCAAACAACCTGTACACTTTGTAAATGCACATAAATTATTCAAATTATAGAACTTTGCAACAATCATTGGGTCTTTTGTAGTCAATAAAATTATTTTCAGAGTAGTCACGATACAACATATTCCGAACATTAAGGATATGTGAACTAAATAATGAAATAAAATAAGGAAGGTTGTAAAAAAATAAACTATGAATTGAAAGCAAAATAAATAAAAATACAGTCGAATTTTAAAATAAAAAACATATATCTAAGCACCTATCTAAAGTTCCAAGTTCCACTTTTTCGCTAATTGGAAGTAAAATTATATTTCACGCTTTATTTAGTCTTAGAAATAAACATTAAAAACTGAAAAAAGGAATATTTCATGAGACTGACTAATATTTTATGTAATTCTAGCTGAATATTGCGTTAAAAACTAAATAAGAACAAGTGTTCTCACCTGAGCAAAATATGTAACTTTACATACAGCATCGTGACAATCAGCCAAGCATTTGTCTTCACAGCCTCTTCCTGGGCATGCTATAAGTAAACCTGCCGATAAAACTCAAGATAGTTTCATTTCATGAAAAAATTATTGAAACATTTTGTATGCATTGAAACCAAAACAGGATAAAAATCTGCTTTATGTTAAATTATACTTCAAAAAGTGAGCATTTGATTTATTTTTAAGCCATAAAGTAATATTTAAAAATGAATACTCCTTAAATAAAATCTTTACCCGAATATATCTAATATTTAACATTAGAAGGTCAAAATGTTGTTAATTCATAATTTCGAAACGAATAGACATAGACTAATGAAACTTTGTTTTCGGGAAGAATTTTTGAAATTCCATGAGATAAAATGGATGTTACAATTGGAAAATTTTAAGTTTGTTCTTATTTCAATATATAGGTAGTCTCTTATGAAATTTTTGATTAAAAAAGTTTTAAGAGTAAGTTAGTTCCTTTCGAATGTCTCCTTCTTTATGATTGTGTGATGAATGGAGCCAGAATTAAGCATAGTGGCTCCTATTTTTTTCTGCGACTGTATTATTCACATCCATTACATATTTACATGCATTAATGCTTTTATGTGAAAAGTTTTCATTGTTTGGTAGATAATGATAATTACAGAAATGAAATCTCAAGTACCACTCTAATTAAATAAAATACAATAAAACCGAATGTATTTCATTTTTTCAACAAAAAATGCAGATACTTGTTAATAATATTCTATGATATATAAAATATAGAATAATTTATGAAAAAGAAACAATTTAAATCATCTAAAAGAACAGATGAAAACATGCAACATAACTTTCCTCTTTTAAAATTGAAACAAATAATTGGAAATGAAAAATTTCTGTTCCTTTAAGTATATTTTTATCGGCGAGACCACTGCATTAAATATCTGACTAGGGTTATATAAAATTTTCAAAGCTAAAGCTTCGCTATCTTTCAGAAGCATTATTTGCCATTATAAATCTCTTTCCACGAGTCATGTATTTTTCAACCTGAATAAACATCAAGGGTTATCATTGTTATTTTTCCAGTCTTCTGGAGAATGGTATGAGATGCTTCAATCTCAAATCCCTCACTGGCGTCAGATCTCCTGAAAAATAGTCAAATACATCCAGCATATATTTTCCTCACTGTCAAACATCTAAGCTTCGTTTGTTAAGATTTCACCATTCTAGAAGACCACTAGTTTTTCTCCAGTGTTATTCCACCAGCAGCTATTTTCCATGCCGGCGACAAATGCCATCGTCTTGGCTTTAGGAGAAAAAAAATAAACATTCCGCTCTTTCCAGCTAAAAGCATCTTAAAATTGAATTACAAATCATTCAGCGATTCTTGTATTCTTATTCCTAAAAAGGAATAGTCCAAATATTTTTATGTCAACTTGCGTCTGTTCTTAGATTCCACTGAATATTTCTGCATTCTTTAAGATTCAACATTTTAGAAAATAAACAAATTACATGAATCAGTGCCGAATTACATTTTTGCCGAATTTCCATTAATTATTCTTTAATCAGTTTCGACTTGTACTTTTGAAAAAAGTGCGAGAACTAATGTATAATTTTAAACAGAAAATTCAGTACACGTAAAAAAAAAAAAAAAAAAAAAAAAATTTTTTTTTTTAATGTTGCCCGTTTGGATTTTTTTTTTTTTCACTTTTTACTATAGCTTCGCATATTAATTCTGCATAGATGTCACCCATCAATGTTTTGTTGTTGCAGCTTATACCCTTTGGATTCAGCACCAATTCAAACCAAGTCCAAGAGATGGGGGAGAGAGGGATGCACCCTTGAAGGTTAAGACCCCTGAGCACCCGAGGACAAAAGACTGATTTTAGCTCATATGAAGATGACACTCACACTCGCTTTCACAATCCCTTTTTACATGTGGGCTCTTTCACACACCTCACAGATAGAACATAGGGCACAGAGCAACCACGCCCGAACTCGGGACACCCAGATCACGGGGAAGCCTTGCCACCCCTAGGCCAAGTTTACTTATCAATTATTTAAGATATGAACCTTATTTTCTCCCAATAAGAAACATAGCATTTCAGAATAGATGATATGCCTATCTTGTACCTGACTTCTCCAAAAAAATTTTACACAATAAACCGCATTATAATGCATCTTAAAATTGTACCCGAGTATATGTACTTTTGGCGCTGTGAAAAATTAACGAAAAGAAGTTAAATTCCATTAAAATGACATTCTAAGCCACAATTATTTATTGTGTGATTAAGCGCTTTTTTACTCAGTTGTGAAAATTTCAAAATGTCAGATACATGGCGATGTAGGATGATTAATTAATAGTGCAAAGACAAATATTTTTTGGATACTTTCTCAAGGCCTGGATTAATTAACCTTTCATCAAATATAAGCATATTAACATTTATGCATTAATAAAAATATATAGAGATAAATTTATATACATTTAAAATTTTATGAAGAAAATACAATCAACTCGACTGGATCTTTGTCGCTTCTCTTAGTCTAGTAAATTTTTTTCTATTGAAAAGAAAGAAATCGTTATTTTTTTTTCGAGGTCTTATATAAAATTTCGTAAATAAGAGGTATTTTTATCAAAAAAATCTTAAAACTTTTAGTAATTAAATTCAATTAATTTAGTTGATGCATTATAAGAAATTACAAATAATTTTTAACTTTAGCTTTGTGCAAAATGCATATACTTAAGAATGCTGGCAATTTAAAATGTATAAAAATTATTATTATGTATTTTTTTATTTTTTTTTATTAACATTAAACTGTTTGTGATTAATACATACTTATTATATATGAGATGGTTGGAGGAACATAAAGTATGAGACAATAATAAATTTTATGATTTCAAATCCACAATTTTTATTTGTCGACATGTCGAAAGAGAACAATAGTGAAGGTAATATTTGAATCAGGAAATTGAGAAAGTCATAAAAGGTGATGGATATAAAAAATGTCTTAATATTATACGTGGTAATGCTGCAAATACGAAACCAGCTTTTATACTGAAAAATTAAAAATAGCCAAATATTACTAAATCCAAATGCCTTAATCACCTTTACGCTTGTTATGCAGGTAATTTGCGATTTAAAGTGTTTTGAACTTTCATTAAAAATAGTAAAAGTCATTTATATTTCTAGTAAAAATGCTTCCTTTCTACAAGCGATGCTTATTAAAATTCAAAAAGTCAAAAACTTCAGAAGAATACGCTCATTTCATTGAAACTATAATAAAAACCGAATGGGGGAAAATAATTCATTTTTTCAAAATTGCTGTGTTGTAAACTCTGGCAATTATTGAAATCTAACTACTTTTTGATTTTTTTAAAGCTTCCAGATGAAAATTTTCCTGAATTTGTGTCTAAAAAATACTTTGCATTTTGGAAGGTATAGTAAGGATCTTCATTTGTCTTGAGTAGATTGATTAATTTTGATAATTTAACGTCTAATATAAAATCTATTTTGTAATCACTCAGCGTTATCCGTAACGTTGGGAGGATCTAAAATTATCCCCACTTTTGGGTCAGCGCCATCTTCAGATGCGAAATACAATTTCTGTTTCTTTTTTATGTTTAAATTAATTAAATTTATAAGCGAATAAAACTAAGCATAAATAAAAATTAGTTATGAGCACGTAAACCTCTTAATTTAATTAAAAATTCATAATTTAATTAAAATTTTTATGCTTGATTGCAGCAAAGGTTAATGAATGGAGCCCTGGAATTTTTTATTTTATATTTATGCTAATATATATTATTTTGATTTCAATTTGGAGATCATTACCAAAATTTCATTTCAACTTTATTTTTATTTGTATTTGGCATCGCATTTTTTTTCTATTAATGGAGCACTATTTATTATACACCAATTTTTGATTAATTTTGATTTGAATTTTTGTGATCATTATGGATTGAGAAGATCATACTGAAAGAAAACACTTTTAATACTGCTATACATTTAAATTTAAATTATGCAAAAATATTTTTTTCCACTCTAACAATGTCCATGAGATTTTCTAGTTAATTAATCGGTGACAATTATAACTGAGATATTGTTAAAATGATAGCAGTCCTGTTAACAATATATCGACACATCTAGTTTTGGTGGAATAGCTTTCAACGTCTCCTTCATAAAAGGCCGAAGGAAAGAATTTGGCACTGGTCCAATTCAGCCAGAGGGAGGGATTTTAAACCCAATGACAAAGGAAAATGATTTAATAATCTTTCTAACTTACTTGAAGATGTAACTTTTTTTATAGGCAACAAATGGAAAACAGAATTCAACTAAAGAAAAATGTTATTTAATAGAGGAAATTTCCTACATCTCTACAAAATGGTCGCTCTTTCTTAAATCTTGTTAAGATCTATGTTGACTTGGTGCTTATTTATTCTACGTTCCTCTCTAGCCTAATATTCTTTTATTATATGGAAAAGAATAGATTGTGGCGGCACTAATTTCATAGCTGAAGTGACCTTCTGGATTTTAGGCGCAAATATTTGTTACACCTGTTGAAATAAAACTAAGTTTTCACTACTTTTAATGAGCTTCCTGCCGGCTTCCTGGCCTATGGATAGCAAGCACGTCTTCCCCGTGATCACGACATCAACATCAATGAGCTTCATAATAAAACAAATATATTTCATACATACTCACATATGAATGTTATGCTTAGAAATTTTTACGTTTTTAATGAAGAACGCAAGAGTATATGTATAATTATTACGCTTTAATATGTACATCTCATATGAATAGAATCAATTGAAAAATAAATGTTCAAGTAAATGTCTGTTTAAATACCAACACCAGTGCCATGAATACCTATTTGAGGTATTTACACTGAAAAATAAATATCCAAGTTTTTTACATCACTATAGACATTTCAGCCTCAGAATTTAGCATGAAATCCAAAGGAATATAACAACAATAATTTCGCTTCATTCTTTCTGTCATATTTGGTATCTATTTTGACTGTGATAGAAAACAGCATTTTGGATTCATAGAGAATAATTTTCACTCATGATCTAATGTGTCCTTTTACTACAGAAAGTAGAATAAAATTGTAGCATTGCCTAATCATATTAAGTCGAAACTTATTCACACACATGTTCTGACTTTTCAATTTGTAATCAAGAATCCAAAACTAATTCCATATTGAAAATTTTCTATTTCATCATTTGGATATCAAATTATTTCATTGATTGTTCAGTGTTAACGCAGCCAATTAACTAGAATCATCAATTCATAGATTCTTTGTTGTGGCTTAGATTTATCTATGAGAGAGAATCACATTCCTGAAAGGAAAATTCAGTGATAAATTAATACTACTTTAATTCTTAGAATGATAACAAAATTCTAGAGCGTGCTTATTTTATTCTGAATGAGGTAAATTCAATAAGAACAGTTGCAGAATGAGTATATGCATGCGGGGGGGGGGGAATCTGCCCTCAATAGTTTTTCGAAAGATTCATTAAGTTTCCTTTGAAAAGGAATATGAAATTTGGAATATTTTGTGGCTTAAAACAAGGCAATTCAAAATCAAGGTCAATTTAAATATAAAATTTCTAATTTGGGGGATTCAGCGAGAGGCCTTTAATTTCTTTCATGAGAGATCTTAACTTTCTTTGTTTCTATGGTTCAAATGTTTCTATGATAAATTTGTTAAGCCATATAAACATAGAAAGTTACAAAGTTGTTTTGAAAATTTGCGCATATACACAATTTAATGCATAAATTATGATTAAATTTTGCGAAAAAAAATTTAATGGTTTTTATAACTAATCTAGGGAATACTAAATAATATAATAGTTATAATGAAATAGTCAAAATTCAGTCAAAAGAGACAATGAAAAATTATGAATTCCTCTATAAATGAATGAGATAAACGAATTTGCATTTGCCTAAAGACAAATAAAAGCATAAGCATTGGCATCAAAGATTTATTTGATGAGTAAAATATAAGCGTGTAGACATTACTTACCATTCACCACTAAACTCAACGAAATCGTTATAAAAAGAATTGGACCCAGCATCTTCGGTGTTTTCCAGCGCATCTGACAGTGCTTATTCCTTTATAAACAATTTTCACCTCGATCAGAATGATTTTATCACCAACTTTTGTCTTTTATAATGCAGACAGACATATCATAAACTGTTTCAACTGATGCAATGTGCAGCTATGTAAACGAATTTCGTTCGTTTGGCGGAGTATGCAAAGTATTTTAAAGTTCTTCACAATAGGTTAACCAAAACACATACCCCAATTGACGTTGGACGATATCCATGCCATAACCTATTAATTCAGCGATTCTCAACCTGTGGGGCGAGCCCCCCTAGGGGGGCGCGAACACACTAGACGGAGGGCGCGAGAATATCCAAGAGAAAATATTATTTAAAAAAATTGATTAACTGACTGAAAGGAAAGCACACATACACATAGAAAACAAAACACATTTCGGCATATTTAATAACTTATTAAAGTAAAACAAATTACTAAATCAAAACATAATAAATTAAAACAAATTTAATATTTATTAGTGACTTCCTGGGGCCTGTCTTGCAGAGAAAAGTTTTTCGAAGGAAGGCTTAATATTAGAAATAGCCACTCTCAGTTCTGCCGCGATTTATATTTTGTCTTCACGTAGCCACTGCAGAAAATCCAGTTTCACAAAGGTAGGATGTTGAAAATGGTAATTAAATGCGAAATGCCCTTGTTTTTAGTGCAATTAAAATCATCCTCTGATCCTGCCCAAAATTCAAATAGTGATTTATTACTAAATTGTCTTCTAGTTTTGGCACTTGTCATGAGGTCTATGAATTTTTCTTCCTCATCAATTGAGAGTCCTTCAGGAGTCTTATGAAATGGATTCCTAACTCTCTCGTAACTTGCTATTAGTTTGTTTGTCGTTAGCAAGAAAATACTTGCCGGCGTCCTGGCATAGGGATGGCGCGTCTTTCCTGTGATCGGGGCGTCCTGGGTTCGAGTCCCGGTTCTGGCATGGTTGTTCTTCATCTGTTCTATCTGTGAGATGTGTGAATGTGCCCCCCTGTAAAAAGGGGTTGTGCAAGTGAATGTAATGCGTGAGTAGCTAAGACGTAATCTTGGCCCTAGTTGGCGCTACTAAAACAAGAGACGCTCCCTTGGCTGAAAATCGCTGACTTCATCAGCGAGCTTGTCCATGGCAAGTGCCATTATAAACAAGAACAAAAAAAAAATCTTTTCCAGCATGGCTAAATGATTTTCAGTGCTTACAAAAGTAACTTTTACATGTTCTTTTTCAGCCTTGTAAGTTTTAGTACAATCATCCACATTTGCAAACATTGTTAGATTTCTTTGCTTTAAATTTCTGCTCCACAATTCCAATTTTCCACAAAAAGCATTAACTTTATCTCTCGTATCCAACATATGTGTATTTGCTCCTTGGAGTTGAAGATTCAAGTTTAATGAAATTGAGCCATTTGGTATGTCGCCCAAGTAGTTCAATTTCCTCACAAATAAACCATCGCAAAAATTCTCGGCCTCCGGTCTGTTTTCTTCTAGGAAAATGGCGATTTCTTTCTTAATTCATAAACACGTTGCAAATATTTCCCACGGTGAAGACCATCTTGCCTCACAATAGAATAGTAATGCTGAATGTACTGAAACCCATGTCTTTACAAAGTGCAGAAAAGATTTTCGATTTCAAGGGTCTCATTTTTATATAATTTACTACAGTTACAACCGTAGTTAACACAATATTCAGACCGTAGTTCACAATATAAAATGAGTAGTTAACACAATACTCATTTTTTTCGAAGCCAAAACTTCTCTGTGGGTCATACAATGTGCCCAGATGTATTGAGGCGATTTTTGTTTTACAAGTGCTTGTATTTCTTGGAATCTTCCGGACATTGAACGAGCAACATCGGTGCATATTCCGAAGCAATTTTTCTATTTTATGTTTGCCTAGTTCATAAAAACATTTAAAATAGCAAATAATGAGAGGACTTTTGTCTTGAGTTCTATGGTTTGCAGAAAAGTACTGACTGATTACTACTGACTGATTAGTAGTAATCAGTCAGTAGTAGAAGTACTGATTAGTACTTCTACTACTGACATATTATCACAAAATCGAACATAGGCAATTAAATGAGCATCTTTATTACTATCTGCTGTTTCATTAAGCTGTATTGAAAACAATTTGTCGGAACTTCGAGAACTGTACATCTTCAGCTATATCACCAATTCGACGAGCAACAGTATCATTTGAAACAGGTACGGACTGCAATTGTTTTGAAAAATTATCTCCAAACAAAATTTCTACAAACTCAGTTGCTGCTGGCAAAATAAGCTCTTCACCAATGATGTGAAGTTTTTTACATCTAGCTATTTTATATGAAACTTTGAAAGATGCAATTAAAGCTTTTTTATTCACAGACAAAATTTCTTTAAAAAATTATTTTTGCTTTTTATATGATTTTAATTTCAATTTGAAGAATTAGCTGTGTTTGTTGACTTACTCACTATGAAGCGTTTCCAAATGTCGTTTAAGTTCATTAGGTTTCATGCTGCCTGCGGCCAACATTTTTGAGCAAATGATACACAGGGGCCTTTTTTCTTCATTTACTTCAATACTGGTAAACCCAAAATTTAAGCATTCTTGAGAATATTTTCTTGATTTTATTTTCAGAATCATGCTCGTCTGTGTACTTGTTGATGCTTGACTGTCGTCTAATGCTCGCTTACTTCTGCTTAAAATTTATGCATGAGTCTGCATAAATCTGCTGCTGTAAATATTTAATATGGTGAATTGCAATTAACACGAAAACATATATAATATACACACTCACGATATATTTGATAGCGATAGAAGGATCCACTCGAATGAGACTGGCTGGAATTAAAACTTGCGTTATCAAATATTTTCCTTCTTCCTGTGAGAAAACATCTGAGCATGCTCGAGTCGGCATCGGTCTTATGGATTCTCTTCCACAAACATTACTTATTTTTTTTTCTCTTTTCTTTAGTCATGCTTCTGTTTTATTTCTTTCATTATTCGAAAAAATGTATTCCCAGTTTCTAAATTTAGTTCACCCCGCCTAGATTAGCTTTCATTAACGAATATTCCAACTTTCTTATTCTTTTAACGTTATCTCCTGTGTGACTTTCATTTCAAATATAATATTTAAATTTTCCCCGCTTTGCAAAATGCCAGATGTGGTTTCTCGCCAATGTTGGCTCGCTTTTACTCTTTTTTTGGAAGTTAGTTAAAAATAATTTAAAAACAGAATACAAAATATTCAATATACATTATTGTTGTATACTTTTTATTGTAAGTGGGGGGGGCGAGATGAAAATTATAATTGAAAACTGGGCCACGAATACTGAAAGGTGGAGAAACGCTGTATTAATTAGTAATCTTCGATTTTAAGTAGTATTTCAGCATTTGAAATATTTCTAGATTTTTTAAATAGATTGGGCAAGGCATGGAATTGGTTGATATCCATACTATAAAATTTTTATTATTGATCATCACATTTAAGTAACTTTTAAACATTCTGAACAGTATTCAAAACTATTTAAATTTCTTCGCAATAGACTGACAAAGACCTTGTAAATGGGTGATATCCATATTATAATCTTTTAATTGTTGGTCTTTACTTTTAAGGGCCATTCGAAGAGTTTTTAAGTAGCTCTCAAACTGTTTTAAAATTCTTCACCGATATATATGCAAAACATCAAAATGAGCAATTTCTACTTTATAAACCTTTAATTTCTAGAAAAACCTAATTTAAACTATGGAAATATCATCTTGTTTCTTTATCTTTCATGCATGAAAGCAAAATGAATTCCGTATCATAAAGAAAAAATATAGAAATGTGAAAAAGTTTGATATCATAATTTTGACTAGAATTCCTCCTTACACTCTTGAAATATTTTTCTAATTTTAGCTTTCTTATACAAAAAATTCAGCAAAAAAAGTATATTTTCTGGAAATTTTGGTGAATTTCCGTGTTTAGGTTTCCCCTGAATTCAAAACATATATTCTATAATCTATGAACACGACAGTTCAAAAGCCCGAGAAAATACAAGTATACAATTTGGATTCACTTTTTGCATCAAATTTTTGATGAGACTTTTCTAGGAAAAATTTGTATTTTCATCTGTTCATATATCAGTAAACACATTCATTCAAAAACTCAACCAACTAGATAGAAGAAAAAATGGCATATTAAAATTAATTATTATTTTAATTTTAATGGTATTATTAAATCATCATAGATTTGATTGATTGTTAATATGTATATTGTGCTAGTATGAGAAAGCGATAATCCTAAAACGCAAGGCGGATGGATGTCTGCGTTTAATAAGTTATTGAAGAAGTTTGAAACGTGAACTCCTTTTTTTGTTATTCTTGTTATACGATAAAATTAAATACAAAGTGTTGAATATCATAGAAATAATAAGTTCCCACATTCCAAAGCGTATATATGCCAAATATGGTATCTCTATGTCAAACGGTTTATCTTGTATTGCGTCAACACACATACATATTCTTTCTTATTATACATATTATTTTACTACTTTCAGTAAGTAGTAAAAATCATAAATTTCTGTTTATTATTATGCATATAATATATCTATACTTATATGTTTCATTATTTACAAGCAGCCGTCAGCGATCTGTTTGTTCGTTTTGGATATTAGCCTTTAAGCTTCGACAACCCAAACTCGAAAAAGTTACTTTGAATGCTGGCATTCAGTGAGAGAAACTAGAAGATGACGACGATTAACGGAGTACCCGCCCGGTATGGGCTACCTCCGAGCCTTGCAAGATGTTAAAACATTGCGAGAAGTAGACTGCCCTGAACTGTTGAGATCCTGGTGAGAACTATGACCTCCTTTAGTGTAGGTCTGTGAATTACATTTTAAAAAAATGATATTGAAAGAGAAACTAGTCTATTTGATTCGAAGTCAGGAAAATTATTAAGTGCCCCTCTTAAATATCCGAGACTAGTGATTGGAGCAATTCCATCTCAGATGCCAAATTGTGCCGCTTACATGTCATCTTCAACATTTCATAGGGAAAATCCAGAAATAAAAAAGATGAAATGGGAGCAACAATATATAGAAACTAGAAGATGCTTTCCCCTTCTTTTAAAAGCGTTTGTTGAAAATAACCGCTTCGATTTCAACCACCCGTAGTTAATGGGTCATCTGTCCCCTCTTTAGTAAGCGGGTTGCTTTTCTTTGTGGTTTTGGTCATCCAAACCCTGGAGAAGGCTTTTAATCTGTTTTTTTTTTCCCTCAAAATTATTCCAGCAATTATGTAGGAGAAATTGCAATAATAAATAAATTGCAAATACGATATCTGCTGAATAGTTTAGTACATTAAACAGTAATTTAAAAAATTTTCAGTTATATTTTAAATTAAATCAATTTCTCAAGCATTACTGAAGCTGTGAATCTAGCTGGCAATACTTGAACACAGCATTGTGAATTTTATTTTATTTTTATAATTTTAATAAAATGTAACGATTTATATATAATGTAATAATGTATTAAAGATCCTAATTGTTTATATCTTCTTTAAAAGTATTCATTCTTCGTGCATCACACAAATAACAATTATCTGCTGTTTTGTAAATTAAAAACATCTTTAAATGATTTTATAATATTATATTGCTCCCATAGAAATCGAATATAATTTTTATTCCTAACATGGTTTGAACGGTTTTTAATATAATTACTAGTAACGTTTTCCTATTCTATTGTCGATTCTTACAATTTATAGTGATTTTTTTTTTTTTTGCTGCGAATTTCAATTACTTATTGCAGTGTAGCATTTTTGCAAACTATGCTCAATTTTGCAGACAATAAATACCTGAAGTATAAAAAAAAAATTATTTTTCTGCAGAAAAAATTATTAATACGTAGGTAATCACCAGATTTAAGACAATTAATTTTTAAAAAGTAAGATTAGATATGGTTTACTTAGAATTCGACACATGAGATTACATTGCGATAATATTACGTTGAAAAGTAGTTAACAAAAAACTTTTTAAAAAACAACAACTTAAAACAATATATCTGGGCATTCTAAATGATCAGCATTCATTATTAAATACAACTTTTACTAGCAGCTGATTTAGATTGTCTTTCAGAAATGCTTAAAATTAAATCTAGAATTCCTGACTTTTTTTTATGTAGCTACTTTATTTTATTTCAATGCAAATATTTCTGGAATAAATTAAGTGTCTCAGTGGATTGAAATGAAGGTATAAAGATTTTAATATCTGTCGTCTGATATAGAAGAACTACTAATCATTATTTTTGATAGATTTTAACAACCTCCTTCAATATTTTAAAAGTAAAATTATAATTTTTAATGAATGATTAATTATAAATTATTATATCAATCCATTTCATAAATTATGAAAATTAATGGTAAAACCGACAGCTTACTTAAAAAAGGGGGTGGGGTAAGCATGAAGACAAAACAAAGTGTTTTGTCACTTTTCAATGTAAAATATAATGACAGAGTGAAAAAATAATAGAGGTTCCATTCAGTTTTTCTGCATCATGTGTGAGGAATGGGAGCAAAGAAGTAACAATTTGTCTAGGGTGCCGATTACCTTCATAATACCATTCCGTCAGAAATTCTTTTTGTTCAAATGATTAGTGAATTCTTTAAAGTAAATTCTTGGTTCAAATATTTAGACAAATAGATGGGCCCAACTATAACCATATACAATTATAAAACTACAAAATTATATCTAGTTAAAATATTAAGGAATTTATAAAGTTAAAAAATTAAGAAACAGGGGAAAAGACGAAACTTTTCAACGAGTATTTCCCACAAATGAAATTATGCAAACTCATTCCTTACCTCTTAGGAATGTTACTTTAAAAAAATGCCGCCAAAGCAGGGTTCACAAGACTCACTAGCGCCAACAAATGATAATAACAACTGCTGGACGAAATCTTCTGCCCCTAAGGGGTGCGACACAAAAGGGAAGAGATTTTACGAGCAAATTAGGTTTCAGCTGGAAAGTTCAAAGGGAGGAACAAAATTCAAACTCGTTACTGGTACAGCATTTGCACCGAGCCGTAAGGAAAGGTAAAAAAAAATCTGGTACAACTGTTGTACCAGCCGTAAGCTAGACGATAATAATAATTAATTCCAGCTAAATCGTTTAGATATAATTTCAACTCTATGATTCCACCAATCGTCAGGTATTAAAGCCTTGCTATTTTCAGACATATGCTTTGTATAATTAGTACATAAACCTTTTCAAAGAAGATCAGTGCTAAGGTGTGAAGTCCTATTAAAAACTTAAATGTCTAATTTCCCCATCATCTAACTTTCGAGACATTGTGACTTAATCTTTTATTCGTCTTATAAACTAGGCACGTTATTCATTGAATTCTTCTTCTTTAGTTTACAATAATGGAAGAAACTCACACGATTCAATCTTTCATGAAACAACGAAAAGTTTTGAATTTTAGAGCAATGTAAATTTTGATTGAAAAGAAAAAAAAACTTTTTTAAAATTGCCAAAATTCAGGAAAAAATCGCACTACTATTAAGATGGCATCTTTAAAAAAAGAGAATTAAATTTTGGAAAGGTATGAAACCCATTTTTATGCACTAAGACTTTCGGAAGTTGTGGAAGAAGAAAATATCAAAATTTTTCTTAATTTTTTATTAAATAAAATTTTAATTGAAATTTATTTTTAAAAATTGGTCCGAAGTGCACATTTTTATTCAACGTATATAAGTGTCGAGGTTAGTAATTCTAGGTCAAACGGTATGGTCTACAGAGCGCCAACACACACGCAGACACACATACAGACACATTGATCTTTATTATTAGTAGAGCTTTCCCTCAAACTATGATAAATGTTGCAGTGACGTCTATTCAGCGCAAGAATGCGTATTTGCACAAAAAAAAAATTATCTTTGAGTAACATAAAATTTGAATTTTTTTTGAAAATTACCGATTTTTAAAGATTGACTTCTAATAGAAGAATTGAATATGTATGAATTCTAGGGTAGAAGAACCGAAACAATAAAGTAGCAAAAGAAAGAACGTAAAAAAAATCATTGAAAAAAGAGAGAATTCAACCTTGTATTTGAGGTAACGGTTGACCGAGCGCCAAAGCTGCAGAAATTCTTGAATAGTCACTATTAAATTCAATGGGAAGAAACTATCTTGTCTATGCTGTCGATTTGTCACTTAGAGATGCGCTGTTGCCAAATTTTTTTGCCAAAGAGAGCAAATTATCATGCAGCCTCAGCCAGGATATTTCCTACCAGTTGATTGATTTTCTATGTTTTTTTCTTCATTTTAATTCTGCTTTTTTATTATTTTGGTAGTTTTTCAAACTTTTTGTGTGAAATATAAGGATCCTCTCTAGCCTAATGAACAAGCCACCAATAGAGTGTAGTATGTGCAATTCGCAGTGTTTCTTCTTAATGATTCACGCTGAACTTTACTACCTTTGGATAAGTCATATCGACTGTGTGAAATAAAAAAGCGGCAAATTTGGAAGGCATTTGTAATTTTCAGAAGATGATAACGATACCTGAACCTGAAAGCTATTTTCTAAATCTTCACGCCATACCAATGAGATGCCATGAATTAAAAATGCTGAGGTAGGTTTTTAAGATCCTAAATCATGACGCAACCTGAAAATCGCAGGAAAGCTTTTCCTACAGAATCCCTACTGATGTCAAACTAGCACAGGATACGATAGAATAAACATTTCTAACTGGATGTCAATGATGAATATCGTTGAGTTCTCAGAAAATGACGAATAAGTTCTAGCCAAAGCTTTCTGAGTCTTCAGTTTCTATTTTTTTAATTTCAAATTAAATTTATAATAATATTTTAATGAGAGGACAGTTATAAGAGAAATATGAAGACGATTCTTTTTATCTGGAACATCAAGACTAGGTTTGATATTTTAAGCTGGATTTGGCGGTCTCAATAATACTTTTTATAAATTTTACTCTGGAATACAACAAAGAAGATGTAACCAAAAAAATATTTATTTAATTCTCTCTCAATGTGTATTATATCAAGAGTAACAAAAACTATAAAAAGAAATATTCATTTGTACGGATATAATTGCATAGGAAATATTGCAATTGTTGTAGTGCATTACACAGAAATGGATACCACCGAAAAGTTTTTTTTTTTTTTAATATTTCAAATAGACAAAAAAAAATGCATTTTTGTAATAGCTTAGTCCGAAGTTATTAGGGAATCCATTAACATTTAAATAAATTTTTAATGGAAATTTAATTAAAGTTTTTAAAAATATACTCTTAGTGACCATCTATTTCGTAAGAAGAAATTACCTATGCAATTGAGTAGTTTTGAGTTCAAAGGTTTCCTATGAAATGTATTGAATTACTTTTATAATATGCATGTCGCGTTTTCAAACAGTATCTAATCTGTAAATACCATCATGCTAAAAGCATTTAAAAATGAATATTTATAAATCTGAGATTAATATACTGTGAAATCCAAATGGTTGTATCCTGCCTGTCAGTTTTTAAAGCATATGAAAATTCGAATGTCCAATTTTATGTTAAGTACGTATGTCAACAATTATTTACATTCATGAAAAGAATTAAACATATGTAAAATTCAAAATTAATCGCATTGCTCCTTGTCAATTTTTGGTTAGTGTTTCTAAAATCAAAATGCTGCGGCTCACTTATTATGATTGACATCATAATACGTGAGGAACATCATAATAAGTGAGTGAAGCTTCACACGTGATGTATATCACGTGCACATGAATTTGCCCATTGTTTCTCAGAGGCTAGAGTTGAATATGAGAATTCTTGAAGGTGCCATCAAAACAGATTTATGAATTTAAACCAGATAATAACATAGGAAGGAAGGTGGAACCAGGGAAGGTGGAAACAATACAAAGCCCAAGGTGTCACTTTACTCTTTCAAACCTGACGTCCATTATATCAAACATATTCAGCTACTTTTATTTATTTAATAATAATTAGATTTTATCTGTCTGTTGGCTGTAGACAAAGCTAATCAGCTAATATTATTGCGTACCAATAAAATCGTTTGTACTCAGCTTAGTCATAATGGCTTACCTAACAAAGCATCACATTTCGATAAACATGTGATTCATGATTCTTAGAAACTTTAGATTCATTGTTCATTGTTCCATGCACCTGCCGAGTCTCTTCCTCCACCATGTCACCTACAATTTGAGATTCGAAAACATGAATTACAGTTAATAAAGCATCGTCAGTAGGCATACTATAATAAAATAAAAATAGTGAAAAAAAATTTAAAAAATAAAAAAGACAATTTTTTTTAAATTTCTAATTAATTGAAAAATGGGGGGGAAAATTTGTACACTGAAAATTTGGCAGTATTTATTCGAATATAATAACTGTGCAAAATTTCAGCCCAATCGTTAAGGAGAATATGTGGAACATATAAAGTTATACATAATACATGACCACAATTACTTTTATTTATTTATATTAAGGTGTGTGTGTGCGTGTATGCGAAAAATAACTCTTCATACCTTGCTTAACAACACTAGAAGAAGGATAGGTGGAAGGAATAATGGTTAAAATTATTTAAATTTTGTTCTAGTATCAAACTATTATAGTAAGATATACTTGAAAATATTTGCAAAATTTATTGAAATCGTAGAATTAATTTTAAGATAATTCATTTAGTAAAAATTACCTTTCTGCTATTCTATTTTTAGAAATTACAAAAGCTTGAAACATGTGAGTCATGAAAAACTATTTGCAATGTACTGAAAGTTAATTTTTCTAAATTCACACTTAATGTGCTCATGCAGGTTGTTTTTTTTAGTTTATTTTGTGCAAAATAAATTGTTTGAAAATATGCTTGAAATATTTTTTAATTGATTCAAAATAGAAACTTAATTCACATGTTAAAACTTTTTTTTATCAATGATAATATAATGTTTCGAATTTTAAGTTGACGTAAAAATAATTTTTGTGTTATAATATTTTCGGAAGTTATCGCAGGTAAACGGCAAACTTTTGCTTAATTTTTAATTAATAAAAGTTATAATTAAGACTCCAAACAAATTGCTCCGAGTTACACATAACCACCAGTCAAAATATACATATTCCAAATTTGGTAGCTGTAGATAAAACAGTCTAGTCAATAGAATGTTACTACACATAAACGTACATTCATCTTTATTATAAGTAAAGATAAAATATTAAATTTTAAAATTAATGGGAAAAGTTATTAAAATTTTCAGTCAAGTACATATTATTCGAGATTATATACTTAACTGTTCATTTTTCACTACTATCCATCGTTCTGTCGGACAATTTTTACTGCCTCGACTCCACACAAATAATTAAATATTATGATTAGCTATTAAATGTTTCATTACTTTTAACTAACTATAAAATTGATTTTTCTTTCCCCCTCAACAAAAATATTTTGATACTGCCTCTATGTAAAACGCGACACACACATTCTTCTTTTATAAATAGGGATGGAGAAATGAATGATGAAATTTATAATATTTCTATTAGTTCATTATTATAGTAACTTTTATTATGATAATATAGCTAGAATGCCTGATTTCAAAGATGACATTTCATTTATTTAGTTTTTCCAAAACGCGGATATGCTTAGTAAAGACGAGTTCCATTTTTTGAATTATTATTTGCAATGAATTCTTTTTTGTGCTCTTTTCTCACATGATATTTCTACTAAATTATGGTCTGTTTAACGATGATAAAATTTTCCATTTCAAAGGAACTTCAAGCGCATTTAAATTGTACCGAAAGTGAGTTTATTTAACCGAACGTGCTTTGAACTAAATCAAAGGGCCGCGGTGGCCTGGTGGTAAGTTCTCGGCTTCTGAACCGTAAGGTTTCAGGTTCGAGACCCGATTCCGCCGAAGAACAGTCGTGTAAGGGGGGTCTGTTGCACGTTAAATCCGTCATGCCAAACATCCTCCAGCTGGTGTGGTGTGGAGAGGGGGGTGCCAGCTCAGGTGTCGTCCTCGTCATCTGACCGCGGTTCAAAATTACGAGGTCCGTCCCAAAATAGCCCTAGTGTTGCTTTACAACCGGACATTAATATAACTAAACTAAACTTGAACTGAGTCAAGAGCGTCATCTGGTGGCGTAATTTGAAACCAATGTTTAAAAATAAGTTTCATAACTTTTTATGAAAGTGCGTCGAATTTCGAAAAGTATTACATATCAGAAAATTGCTTCATGTTGAATTTTGTAAACTTGCGATCAAATTAATTTATTTAGCGATTCTCTATGAAGAATTTCGGAACTGAAAATATATGGATATTTAAAAAATTTTTAATTGATTTCATACCTAGATGCATTGTTGTATGTACTAATCAGTATAATTATTCTAAGCGTTATAATTGTATATTAAAAAATAATTAACACAATGATAAAAATATATTTCAGGAAGAAAGATCAAAAATGTAAGTTTAAAACTTTAAAAATAAAATTCTTAGACTAATTATACTAATCAGAATAATTATTCTAAGCACCATGATTGTGATGAAAAATAATTATCACAAAGATAAAAAATATATATATATGGATGAAAGATCAAAAATATAAGTTTAAAACATTAAAAATAAAATTCTTGGATTTAATAACATAAGGAGACTTTTTTGAAATTCTCATCTTCGGTTTTGAAACTTTTTTTTTTAATATGAAACTTTTTTTAATGAATACCATATAACAATTTGGTTAAAATGAAACACTTATTTCTTCCAAAAAGTATCACCTCAACTAATTGGTATCAAAATATGATATCGTATAAATACTTTTTAGGCATAATTTATTATAAAAAAATGAAATTAATTCAATTAGTAGCTTCAGAATTTCTTGTTTCAATTTTTAACATCCTATCTGTTATTTCCTTATTTTATCTTTTGTAAATTTTACAAACTTATAATGATAGTGTGAATTGTTTTTTTATACCTACCAGATTCGTGCAAGCAAAAAAAAGTGATAAAAATGTATTACTTGCTCTTTTAAAATTACAGTTCGTTTTCTGAATTATTTTGGCATAATATATGAAACAGATTATTGCTTAACATTTTTGCTTTTTAAGATTTTTCTTCTATTGTTTTCCTTCTTGACTATAGGTTTTTTCCCCCCTAAAATGATGATAAAATACTTTAAAGAAGGCAAAGATGATATATGATGCTCGTCTTTATGCATGAAATTTTGAATATACGTGAAAATTTTGTGATTCACAATGGAATTCTCTGCTTTTCAGATGCTTCTCTGCCTTTATTGATTGTTTTCGTCTTTTTCTCATTTCCTACATACAGCCAGTATTTTTTTACTCAGTAGGTATCGTTCCAGTACCATCCACAGCTTCTTTTTATTATCATAATTATGAGGATTATATTCCAATAAATAAAAAGGCCTTCCTGTTTAATATGCTCTAAATTTGAAGACTACAACCGTAACTGAAAGTGATGAACTGTTATTTCACAAATATTTTTTGAACGCATGACTTAAAACTGAGAAGGGCCTCATCTATTACTAAAAGATGACCCCTACAGGGTCTTCTATACTTATATAAAGCTCAATGTGTGTGTGTGTGGAGGTCGGGAATGTGTACTTGGGGTTCCTTTTTTTTGAATTTTTAATTAGAATTTTAACTATTAATTAAAAACTAACTATCCCACCAAAAAGTATTTTCATTTTCTCCACCGTCAAATGAGTAAGGTTTCAGTTTTTTTCCAACAGTAATGAGGCCAGGCTTAACATTTTTCGGTCGATTATTTCAAACGATTCTGTTTATTTTCTTAATGTTTGATGCATTTAAAATTAAAAGTCGCTAATTAATCGATCTTTCAGATTCATTCAGAAGTACTTTTGAATTAAAGTAAAACAGAATAAAGGAAATAAAAAAATTTCTAATCTGCATAACGTTACCCCAACTGGCGTAGAAGAATTCACGCATTTGTGTTACCATAACTGGCATTGAAAATTCATTGTGTTCTGATTGTTGACAACGGATACTGACGTTTTGAAGACTTAACTTGTTTTCGAATGATTATTTTAAACGATTCTGTTTATTTTCTTAGAGTTTCATGCATTTAAAACTAAACATTGTTAATTAATTGATCTGTTCATGATGAATCTGAGAAAATTTTGTAGAAAACTTCTTGATATATTACAGAAATTAAGAAAGATATTCTTTAGTGCCCATAAGGTTTAGTTTAAATACTCAGCGACTCTGTTTCCAGTACTCATATTTAAAAAAAATGCTTCGTTTCAGCAAAAATTTCCTTATATTAATTGCAATTTAACCATTTCCACTTTAATTTAAAGCATAAATTCTACGGGAGCTAAAAGAAAATTAGAGAGATACATATTACATTATGGTTGAAGGCCTTTATAATATTATGAATGAATTATATGACTATCAAAATTTGTAGCTTTAAAATATTTTAATCACGAAGCTATTAAAATAGGAGTTACATAAAATATTTAATTATTAAAATTTTAACGAGCTTTAAGATTGATGAACCGGCTGGTCGCCAAAGGCGGCTAGTTTACAAAAGAAAATGGCCGATCTCATGTTCTATTGTAAAAATGATTTACTTTTACATGCCTGATGTATTCTAAAGTTTATCCCTTAATTTTAAGAAAATGCCGCAAACTTCTATCTTAATTCCTATCATAGTACTACATTTGAAGTATTAATAAAGATAATTTCTTCCATGCATAGCGACGAACAATTCAAGAATTACAGATAAACTTTTCATCTTTATGAACTCACTAACATTTAATTCTTCTAAATTAATACAAGTCAAACCACCTACATCGTTATTTACTTGAGGAATCTTGGAACTTATCTTGGAAACCGCAATGGCCTCCGTGACAAAATTCATGGTTTCAATCAACCGGATATGCCTCTTCTTCAATAAACTCATCTAATTGTCACTGATAAATTTTATTTTCCTGAGTATGTACGATAGGACCGGCCATCGAATGCAAGGTAGGTATTCTCTTTAAATCCAGTATTCAACACCATCATATCCCAAATCCAATATTTCGTTATATCAACATTACTATGGTAGTTGCCCATTTCTAGCTTTTCCTGGCAATCTCAGTCTACAGTCGTCTAATAATTCTACCAATTTTACTGTGAGCCTGGAAAAAATTTACAAGTGCTCTTGAGTTTCAAATTATTACTTGTTTCACACCTATACATTACAGTAAAAATTGCTAGTCAATTATATACTTAACCATAGAGATAACGAATACTCCCATAGTGTAGGATTACTCTATGAATTTTCTAGCAATCACTTTTCCATCAAAATAACACTTCGAAACGATAGTGCTATTGACAGAATTCTCATTTCTAACAGAACGAAATTTAAAAATCTGCAGCTAAGATTATCACAACGTTTCTACAAGCTTAAATCAGGTGAAGATATCGAAGAAAAATTCAAAAGATTCACGGATAAAAGCTGAAGTGATAATAGCAAATCTAGAAAAACTCACCGGAATTCTATTATATCATTTCAAAGTCTAGTGTAGATTGAAATTTTTTCTACAAAAACAAATCAAAAATTAAATTAACCATGCCTCTAATTTAATGCTCTTTCGTGCATAAAATCTCTAAAAAATCTTCGAAGTCTTGCATTTGTGGGATTAAGAACAAGAAGCATCCTCTCAAGTAAATCATCCGCCTCACTAAAATAATTAATTCGATATTTAAGATCAAACATTTCCCAAAAAATAGGAAACTGCAATTGTTGTTCCAGTTTGCAAGCCAAGTCAATTGCTGACAATTTATTAGCCTCA
>JAPMOR010049033.1:13757-30470 GCA_026543865.1 Argiope aurantia | reverse complement strand
AAATTACAAAAATTATATAAATGAGCAGATTTAAAATGCAATTATTTATATAAACAGAATTGTATAGGTAAAAATGACGACAATGTTGTCATTTTATTATATTCTCCCACAAAGAGAAAGCTTAATTAATCATTCCATTCGACAAAATAATACAGTTGGGTATCTAATCAATATAGCAATACACAAAATATCTGTCTTAAAATATGCATTCTTTCAATGTTAACAAACATTAACAAATAGTAATTGAAATTTTTATATTCTTCCTTACATAATGTTTAAAATCCTAATTCCTGGTAAGATTATATTAACTTTGCAGTATGTCGATAAATTATGTCGATAATTTTTTCAAATTCATAGGAAAACAAATTCATACTTCAAATTCATACATAAACAAAGGAAAACTCTTCCGTGAGCATATAGCGAAAGCTAAGTAAAAACGGATGGAAAAATAGAATCGTAAATTAGTGCATAGAAAATAAAGGACAATGAAATAGACGACATACTGTTGAACTAATCAACTTTTTCCAAACTATCTAATGTAAATTAGGCTCAGATATAAAATAGAAAAAATTCTCTAGTGAAATATGGTTTTAAATAAACTTTTAAAATATTGTTGTAAATATACTAAAGAAAAATGGCATATAAAATGGCCTTCACTACTTTCTCACTGTGCATAATTCGTATTTTACTGACTCCAGCAAGGAAGAAATCCCATTATATTTTTTCATTCTTCTATAACATTAGCTGTCAAAAATATTTAAATATTTTTGGGATCCTACCGTATTAGTAACAACTCTTCCAGTAGCTTATTTTGTATTCCCTGTTCCTTTTTCTGAAGAGAGTTACACAAGTTCAAAATTCTTGTCAACCGAACTTTGAATTCCATGAATAACCTCATGAATAAAACAAGCATAAGTTTATGCTCTGCATTATCACATTTTTGAGGTCCTTTCTTCAAAATTCTAGCTAAGAAGAACGCAGACACGTGAGATTTAAACAAAATTTTATTATTTTATCATAAAAAAGGCATATCTTTTATTTATTATTCTGAAAATATTCCGGTTTTAAAGTAATACTTTCACAAAGGCGGAAAGAAACTTATTCTGTGTTTCTAAATATATTTGCAAATAAGGACCTAATATTTCAAGAAAATTCTTTATTTTAACTTACAGGTAAAAGAATTTATTTTTATGGCTGTTTGGGGAATTAAATATAAAGAATTGAAAATTTCTGAAACGGTAAAGCTAATACATTCAAGGAATTATGAATACAATTGCTGGAATTGCAATTCCTTAAGTCTTTTATTGAATATTCCCCCTTTTTGAATCATTGTTTGATAAAATTCTATTTAATGCGTTTCTGTAACGAAATAAAAATTAAAAAGGAACGTTTGGAAAATTTATTTTAAATAGATGTGATTATTAACTCAACCGTTTATAAATAAAATTGCTAGAAAATAATCATTATAAATCTGTATTGATATTTAAATACACTATTTGCCTCGCAGTGAGGAAGATAATTTTGCAGATATTTTAGCAGTTGTTGAACATCTATGACACATTTGGCAAACACTTGGTGACAATGATGACAAAACTAATGAATCTAGGAAATTTAGGAATTAAGACGTTATCTGTATAAGAACTTGGCGATTTTTTGGCGATTTTTCTAAATTTTTCAGTACCTTGTCAGCAATGAGGAGTCCAGTGAATTCTCTATTTAAATTTTGATAGCTGACTGAGTTCTATAATTATCATCTTAGCGTTGTTATGTCCTTCTATTACTCAGTTACGATTTACTATCTGCCAGTATGTTGTTGAATTCAGCAAGATTTCTGTTGTGTACATCTTCACTAGGTTTTACTATATGTTTTTTCCTTCTTTCTTTTTCTTTTTTATTTATTATCATTAATATTATTTTATTTTTGGGGAATAAAACAGCGTTGTCGATTAGTAAAATGTTGGACTTCTTACAGAGCATACTCCATACAGGTGTTCCATAGCCATGTTAATCACCAGTTCAACAGATATCAACATATTAAATGATCGGGCAAATATGTTCGATAATAAAGGGAATATTCAGGTGATAAACAATATTTGGTAACGAATATTGAATAATTGAAAAACGAAAATGTTAATAAGATATTTTGAACTCTGTGTCCCTGTCTTATTAACTTGAGTGATTAAGATAACAAACAATATAGGTGATATACTAATATATTGTAATGAAAAACATAGAAGAATGGAAATTGAAATGAAAAGAAAATATGAAACATGAATTCCATATTTCTATGGCCGCTATATATTTTTACTTTTATTTCCTGAATTTCTCAAGTTTTCTTTGAAATTTATATTTTCAAAAATGCTAATAATATGAAGCGTCAGAATTGAAACAGTCAGAGATATTATCAAAAAAAATGTCAAAGTCAAAAACTGTTTACGTATTACGGTTATTTATAAAAACAAACGCGAAGAACATTTTTATTTATTTACTTTTTTATTTCCAAAAAGAAATTAATTTAATTTCCATAAAACCAATTATCCTTTAATTAGCTACTCCCTTAGTAATATAGTTAAAGAACGAAAAGTATTTAATCAAAAGCAGAGGTTTCATTATCGAAAAAGGTGATAAATATGTTGGTATTTCGATTCGTTTTATATATTCAAAATTATCGGTCATTTCACCATAGCAACTATTTGAAAGCCGTCGTATATAATTTTATGGGTATTATGTTTTCAATGTTTTAAATTGTTCCCAATGTTAGTAAACGCTGTTGAAAATATGTGGTTATTATATCAGGACAAATTAGAATTACTCTGCATCTATAATATTTAATCAAATGCAGAATTGTTATTATCAAAAATATAATAAAGCCATTGAGATTTTGAATTTGGTTTTGACATTCGAAATCATTAGAGGTTTTAATGTGGCAGCTTCAGGAGTATTCCCTATATTAGATTAGAAGTATCATATGTATAAGGTTTTAAACTACCTTTAAAATACATCCTGCATTAATAAACGGTGCTAGAATCACGTGGTAACCATATTAGGACGAGTCATCACCATATCTCTGCAAAATTAAACGAAGCATGAACTATACTACATGAAATTTAATAAATGGAAAGAGAAGGGAAGAATAATGCAGTTAGTAAAGTAACGTTGTAATGCATATTCATGAAACGTATCTTTAAAATACTAACGAAATTCAATTCCATAATACATAGGAGTACATTATGCTTAAATTACACCAAGGAATTCTTCAAATTTGATTTTATAAACGTCGAAAAGCATCGAATACGATTATTCCCATTTGAAAGCTGAATATATTATATTATGTAAGTATGAAGGCAACACTGAGATTCACAACTCAAATCTTCTATTGTTTGTAAACTTAGCTTTTAAGAATATCATAATAAGTGAAGATCAGAAGTATATCATACGATCATAATTTAACAAGTCCTGGTCAGAATACTTTGAATCTGTAACCAAACTTTGTAAATATGCAATTCAAAGGATTCATTGAAACATCTCACCTCCCCCTCCCCTCCCACCAAAAAAGAACTTAAAACCTTTTCAATTGAAAGGCACATTACTTCTAAATGCAAAGAAGCTACAAATTTCAATACAAGCATTACTTATTTGCTATTTATTGTTTAGTTGTGTAAAACATTTTATTCATTTTTTTTCTAATTCTAATTCATTTTCATTCATTTTATTTCATTTTCTTCATTAAGGTGTTCAGTGCGCAAGTAAGGAGCAGTGTGCACAATTGTTCGCCAAAAATCTCTCTCACATGCAATTTTATTACGGTCTTTTAAGTCAGTCGAAATTGTAACATTCCTCTTATAATAGTACACATTCTCATGATTATTATTCTTTATATTGTTATAACGTTTCAAAATTTTAAAATAATTGTTTTAAATATCATAATATTTGAGATATTAAAATATTTATTTCATGTCTTTTAAGTATACAAGTATATTAAGTATATCTTTTAAGTATATTGATCATCCTGATAGAAATTTTTGAGCGTTTTTTGAGGAATCTTTTAACACATTACTTCAATTGCTTATTTATAAATTTTCAAACTAATCCGCTTTCTTGCTGCAGTAACATATTGATTTCAACAATTTCACTTAACTTACTTCACTTTACATGCAATATAAAAAAAAATCCCTGAAAAATGGCATTTAATATAGGGAATATATAATAAAATATTTTATTGCTATTACAAAACAACATCTTTAATCGTCCCAAATTTTTCCAAGTATTCTCTCTTAAGAAAATATAATGCACCTACCTTTACCTATATTTATTTGTCTGGATCAAATAAATATTAAATTATTTTGTCGACCAGAGAGACGTTCATAATTCCAAAAATTATGTTTTTCGGACACAGAGAGGTCCAAAACAAGAAAATACTTCAAAATGTCGAGCTTGCATTTTATACAGATTATTTTCTATATTATGATTACGAGAATTTAAAACTTGTAAGAAAGAAAATGATGAAATAAAAAAAGAAATAATTTTCTTGTATAATTACTTACAGTAAGGCTATAATCTTCAAATTTTTGAAAAATATTTTTAAAATACTAAGCAATAAATCTTGATAAAAGAAATGGCATCATTAAAGGCAAAAGCATAGCTAAGCTATTAAAAAATTTAAAAAATATTGTTCTCGCAGATAATAAATTTCTGTTGCTTTTGGATATGGTAAATTTGATGTTAAATGTTATAAGTAAAAATTATTAATAAAATTTTCAATTTTAATGTCTTTATAAACTTGAAAATTCTGATTAATTTACGTTAATCTACTAATTGTGTTTTCAAAAAATAAAATATGAGTTCTTGTAACTATTTTGAGGAAAAGTTATTGTTAAATTCCATAATATTTATAATAATTAATTATGAATTCATATATCATTTTAATATAGGTTATCAATAATATACTTCGTTATCAATAATAAAATAGGTTTACAAATATTTTTTTTTTCCCAAGATCTTATGCTCTTATAATCTAAAATGGAAAATACAATTTTCTTTGAAATTTCTTGTATGAATCAGAACAAATCATCAAAATGTGAATCATGATTTCTTTCTTAACGTCCGATCTAACAAATATGTTGAAAATATAATTCAAACCTCTCTTTATAACAGATGTCCAAGCATATTTCTGATTCTGTAAATAGTTCATTCTTGGACAATAGGTCAAAGATGAAAGTTTTTCTAGTGATATCAATTTTTTGCATGCAAGTCTTTTCCAATTTTAATAGCTTTTTAAAGAAATTTACTAATGTGTTCCATGCTATACGTTATGCTTGTTTTATAGAATGAGTTTAATCATGGTACAACAATTATTTTATATTTTTAAATGTTCACATCTAGGATATTAAAGATGTATCCAACTAGATGGAATCCCAATTACCAGGAGTCTGATGCGAATAAGTTTGAGTACAGAAACCAAACTTTTGCTTTGTTATACAGGGTGTTTATTTAGTCCCGGACCCATTTTGATGTTTAATAACTCATAAAATAATAAAGATAGATTAAAATTAATAACATAAATGGTTAAATAGACTCAAAAAGTTTCATGACCCTTGTCAATGAACTTCCACGTGTGCCCCCTTCGTCGCACGGAGAATATCAAGTCGATAGTCAATTTCACGCCAGGTAGCGGCAAGCATGTCGGCATCCACAGAGCCTATTGCGGTTGTAATTCTGGCTTTTAGGTAATCAATGTTCGACACTCTCCTCCTGAAAACGTTCGCTTTTATAAACCCCCAAACAAAAAGTCCAGCGGCGTTATGTCAGGTGATCTGGGTGGCCAAGGAATTGGACCTCCTCGTCCAATCCATCTTCCTGGAAAATGGCCATTCAAAGAAGTACGAACGATGGTACCCCAATGAGGTGGCGCATCATCTTGTTGCAAAAAGACATGTGGCTGAAGCTCTTCTAGTTGTGGAAATACGAAGTTTCCCAACATGTCTAAGTATACGATTGATGAGACCGTCTTTTCTGTAAAAAAGAAAGACCCAATGATTTGGTTGTGCATTAGTCCGCACCACACATTAACCTTTGGGGAGTCCCTTTGTGCCTCACGGTATTCATGGGGGTTTTCAGATCCCCATATGCGCATATTATGGCGATTAACAATGCCAGAAACAGGAAAGGATGCTTCATCGGAGAACATTAGGCGCTTCAGAAAATCAGCAGCATCTTCTATCCTCCTTAGCATATCTGTTGCAAAGGCCATCCTCCTAGGCCTATCGTTCGGTTGCAAAACTTGAACAATTTGAACTTTGTATGCATGCAGTCTAAATTTTTTCTTAATAACCTTGTACACCGTCGAAATTGGCATATCCAATTCTGTTGCCGCTGATCTCACAGATATCCTAGGATTGTGTAAAAATGTTTCTCTGACACGTTCAACATCAAAATCACTTGTGCAAGGACGTCCAGAACGTTTCTTTTCCACGATACTTCCAATTTCTAGAAAATTCTTTTTCCACCGCAAGATGCTGTTTTTGAATGGAGGATCTTTTTGGTAAATTCTTCTGAAATTTTTCTGTGCTTGCACTATCGATTTCGTTTCTATGAACCACCATAAAATATGTGCTTTCTCTTGTTGTGTATGCATTCTCCTTAATATCCGCTCGAATAAAACATCACATACAAAAATACTACATAGAACAAACACATCAAAAGTAAACATAGCATTTCAATAGTTGCCAAAAACAAAAGAGAGAAAAATGCAATTAATAAGCAGACAATATTTAGAAAAGTACAGATATTTAGACTGGAAAATGAAATTATCTGAAATTAACCACACGCGCAGACGATATTTACAAAAGTAAAAATATTCAAACCTCTAAAGGAAAATATATAAGTTATTCCATCAATAAATGCCAAAAGTTTGTTTATATCTTCATTATTTTATGTGTCATTAAGCATCAAAATGGGTCCGGGACTAAATAAACACCCTGTATAACCATTACATTCTCATATATAAAATACGATAATCGTCAAAAATTCGAATTCGAGATTTTGACGAATCTTTATGTTATGGAATTTTCCTGAATTAGAAAAATACACTTTCGAAATATGCTTTTCAGCCTGTCTGTAACAAAAGATAACTAAAAAACACTTTGAGTAAGACAGATGAAATTCGGTGTACGATCTTTACACCAGATTTGCTTATTTCTATCAAATTTTAATCAAACACTAATTAGAAGAATTCTGAATATCCTGCTATTCGAATATGAGTTAATATGATAACTTCAAGAAAAGATACCTAGATAAATGAAATTAGGTACAAAAATTTAATATTTGTATTGTAGATATTTATCAGTTTTTTAGCCCAATGGGACAACTGTCAGTTTGTACTTTCAGAAGCATGTAAACGCGATAGTTCCAAAAAACAGTGACTTAAATATCTCGAATTGGTATCTGATTTGGGGACTACTGCATAGAAATTTGAATTCAATTGGTTAGGAAAACGCATCTAAAACACAAATTAGATATCCAGAGGTATCATTACACGTTTGACAGATATTAATCACCAAGAATTCGCCAAGGATCACACAACATATTTAGTTAAAAAAAAATCACGACAAAAGTTAATATTTCTTAACTATTACACGCCAATGCATTGACGTAAGGTCTTAATTTTTTAAGGGAGATAACTGTTTTATTATAGAGTATATAAGAAAGGTTTGGAGAGATAATTCTAGCTGGTATTTAAAATGTAATTGGTAATAACCGATTTCCTGTGATATATTTGAACGAATAGTAAATAGTAATCTTAAACGTCTTATAAGAAGTTATAAACTTAGCAACTACTCGGCTTCAGTGAGCCTTAGAAACGAATATGAGATTCAGGAAGATCCATACTAAACATTAAGCCCTCTTCAAAAGTTGGAGTGGCTTATGTGACCGAAGATTCTTTAGGACCAATCCAGGAAAGTATTATGTAAAGACGTGCTCAAACTCAGGTGGATGCTCATCAAATTGCAATCACTTTGCTCTATGTGGGAGTGGGCGGTCCAAAACCTACTTATTAAAGATTTAATGTTCTAGTTCCAAGACTTTTGCTTCCAGGAGTGCGTATGAAAATCCTAAAGATAACTTAGTGTGCTTTCCAAGGTCATGGAATTTTATGCAATTTACTCTGCTAGGTCGCATTCGAACCGGTTGAGAGGAAGCTTGTAACTAACGAACCAGGAATCAGAATTGCTCCCTAGTCTAATGCGAATAAACTCGTGTGCACAAACAGATTTTTTTAACTAGTTACTTTATTGACCAACTATTTAGAAGAATATTTTGGTTGTCTTTGATTCAATTGAATTTAATTAAATCCCCCCGGAGGCACTTTAAAAAGATGTTTCCGACTGCACGGTGGTGGGATCTCGCCACTTTGGAGGGTACACGAAAAAGTGAGGATCTAGCTCCTCCCATCGATAACGGGACATACTTCCTTAGGAAAGGGTTGTACAGTGGTCGGTGATGGCCCTTTGGACTCAACCTCTGTTCCCACCCGTGTTGCGGTTGCGGTGGTCCGGTCATTCAGTATTTATTATCTGTGTACCTTCGGGCAGGTAGGTGGGTCAGTGATGACTTACTTTCAATTAAATATTTTATGAATAAATTATAATCCGTGATGTTGTCAATAACATATTTTTAAGCATCACATTTTTATAGAAAGGAATACCCTATTAATTAATAGACAAATAGCCGTTCTCATCACAGTGCATATGATTAATCCAAATAGAGTGGAAGTTCCATGACACCACTGCGCTTAAACACGTGATTGTCCAGTTTATCTATCATTTAACTTTTGACTAACCTCGCGATACTAACTACACATCCCTGTTACTAATTGTCTCAGACGACCAGCTAGTTCACAAACACTATTGGCTATATTTGAGATAAATTGCTTATTATAATCCATATTTATGATTTGATCAAATTGCCTAGACTTTTAAGTTTTGTTATGTTAATTGTCTTAATTAAGCTCCATGTATCGTGCACATAAACCTTTCTAATGAAGATAACAACATAAAATCATACAACTATTAAAAACACAAATATCACTTTCATATATCGTCTAAATTTCGCCACATTGTAATTTCTTATTTTTTTTATTTATCTTCTTAACTTTCAATGATTGGGGACATAATGAAATTTATAGTTCAAATCTGAGGACAGTAATAAAATTTATGATTCGAAATTTGACAAAGAAAATATATTTTTTAATAATTACCAAAATTCATCAACAATATGAAAATTAAATGCCTTTTTTAAACTTTGAAAGGGTTTAAAATTTATTTTACTTCAGTAATATTTTTGGAAATCATTACAGAAGTACAACAAAATGCCGCCTATTTTTAATAAATTAAAATTCAAATTAATATTTCAAAATAAATAGGTTCAAGATGAACATTTCCAAAGTATATGTGTGTGCACTATAAGGCAAACGGACAGACCAGTTAAGCGACAACACAAAGATTCGTCTTTATTATGAGTATAAACATGTTAAAATATACGGCATGACAACAAAAAACGATATGAAGGAATGCGTACACTGTTTAAATCTTTCATTCCTAATATCATTCAAATTCAGAATACCGAAATGCCGGCGTTTTTCTTTCATATATAAGAATAATTTATTGATTCCATAAAAAATCGCAATCTTTAAGTTTAAAAGAATCAAATTTAAATGAGAACCTCGCTTTCCTGATGGATACTGAACGAATGTAACCTCGAATATGTTTTCAGATATTTAAGAAAAACTGCGTGACCCTCAAAGCCACCTGGTCAAGTGGCTCTAGCTAACAAAGTATACGCCCAGTGCTTTTAATTAATAACATTTAAAATAATTTGGCAGACGCTTAACAGTGATATTCAGGCGCCTTGAGTACTATTTGCAGTTCCGTTGTACAGGCGTTTTGGGCATTTTTGTATGTATATTATCCCAGGTAGCATATCCTCTTTCACAATATTTTGCGATATTAGATAACATAATTTAATATTCAGCAACATTATACAATACTGCGAATATTGTTTAATATCATACAATATTATACAATATATATATGTGCTACTAGGGATTAAGGTAAAATCGAATTTGAGAATCAAATTTTTCTTCTGCGCTCCCAAAAATTTCAGATGCTGAAACGTCAAACCAGCAGTGCAATCAACAATCATCTTCAATTTATTTTAACTCAGGTATTTTTCGAAACGTAACACAAGTGAAGCGAACAATACATTCACCTTAAAACAGCAAAAAAAAAGAGCATATTTTTACCGATCCAGTGGCAGTCAAATTACCAGTAAACCGAGAAACAGCCTTTTATTTATAATTAGAAAAACACAGCGGTTTCAAATGAGGACATAATGAGTCCGACTTAGAAGAGAAAAATCTAATCACTAATGCTTAACACTGCGCTGTTTTTGACTATAATTAAACCTGAATTCAACCCCAAATGGATGAAAGTTATTTTATCGAACGGAAGACAGCTTGAATCCCCTCATTATTTTTGTTTCTTACCTCATTTTCCTTCAATTGCAGCATTTAAATAGCGAGCAATGGCTGATAATAAAACAGTCGCCGTTTTTCTCTCTCTCTCTCTCTCTCTTTTCTTTTCTTCCCAACACTTTCAAAAATTAATGCAAGTAGTTATTTTATTGAGTTTTGTATCTTGTTATTTTTTTTCTGCCTCGCTATTTCCTTCTCTTCTTTTATTTTAGACACGTGCTTTGTTGCTTTGTTTCAACTGTTCAGGGGTTATTCTTTTCCTTAATTAGTGAAAACATTTACAAAGAAATAATGTATGAATTTTATGCCGGTATAAATGTTTTCAGACCGATGAGCCGCCTTTTGTTTCTTTTTTTATTCTTTTGGAATTGGATGAATTATTTCTATTGTGAAAAGTGCTCTAGTAGCGTTGGACTCGAATAAGATTATGTGATTTTAATTAAAAGTGATGCATTCTTTATTATAAGTAATAACAGTCAAACAATAACTAATGTTTTACTGGACTAACATCGTGATCGGAATAGCACGGAAGCTATTAAAGGGATGCACTTCTTATAATTCAGTTGGATAAGGAATCAAATGAACTGATATATATATATAATTTTTTAGTGGGGAAACTATGTTTGCTCTAATAGAATTTAGTACAGAGAATATGTTATATAATTTAATTGATTTATTACATTTCTGTCAAAATATGTACTTTTTTTAACTAATGGGTAATGGAATGTATAATGCTATCTTTCAATAACAGAATTGATCAAAAAGTAAGCCAGCGTTCTAGTCTAGGGATAGACTAGGACGCTAGGGATAGCCTTCCCCGTGATCTGGGCGTCCCAGATTCGGGATTGTTCTTTCTTCTGTGTTCTATCTGTGAGGTGTGTGAAAGAGACCCCAACCCCACCTTGCAAAAAGGGGTTGCGCAAGCAATTTTGCGAGTCTCGTCTTCATACGAGCTGGAAGTCAGACTTCTGCACTCGGGTACTCAGGGGCCTCTATCCTCAGAAGCTATTGTATTTAACTCGGTTTAAATCGCTGACTTCTTCAGCGATTTTGTCTATTACAAGTGCATAAGTAACAACAGCAAAAAGTAATGCTTTAACACGGATTCTGAATAATAAGAAATTGGAGAGGGAGGGTTCTGAATAATACGAAACTTGAATTGGATTAGTTCTGAATTATGTCAAATAACGAACTTTTCAGTTTTCAATTGAATAACGAGCATTTCATGTAGTCAGATATACATTTTCATGAGGAAACTTTGTTTTTCTTTTTGGACAGAATTTGGTAAAGAAAAATTGCCATATGACTGATTTAATTTCTGTTAACATCTGTTCAACTTTTGAGTTAATGAAGGATAGATGACATGATGTATTCTATCAGCGAATAGGACATCTAAATTTAACACCAGTGGAAGTCCCTGAATCCCCAACATATTTTATGGTGCATTATCCAGGAATTCCGTCTCAAACCACAAGTTCCTATTTTGTAGTTAGAACCTTACAACTATGAGACAGGTAAACATACATTCCTGTAAAAATTGAGTTCCTGTTTATAAACAAAGTATCATGACTTCAGCAAATTATCATATTATTAAGTCTCTCATCGCCAATCATAATTCTGATATCGAGGATTAACAGCATGAACAAGAAAAAGAGAAGAAGAGACAGAAAATATAGTTGCTGAAGGCACATTTCTTCAAAGGTTTGTATTTGCGTGTACCATTGAATTCGGATCATAAGTCAGTGACAAGGGATAACATATTCTCTTCTTGTGGGGAGACATTGTCCTATTGAATCCCGTACTAACCTTTCAGAGACAGAAAATCTGATTTATCATGTTAACTAACACAGGATATACATCAAAGGCGATGGGATATTTCAGGGACGTTGATGAGACTTACTTTATTTAAATATTGGTTGTTCGGAAAGTAATTTCGTTTTTTCCGGACAGAGGATTTAATTGCATTTTTTGCACCCAACTTCACATTTAAGCCGTATAATTTTTATATGCCTTGACAGCTCATATGTGTGTGAAAAATTCCAATTAATTCTACCCAGTAGTTTTTGGTTGGTGTCCTTTTAAATATGTAGAGCGATAAGCAGTATTTTCGACATATCTTACTGTTTTACTGTTACATATCTTACTGTTACAGAAAGGGTAAAAATGCTGCTCAAGCCAGAAAGAAATGGACCGATGTGTATGGAGAAGGTGTGTTGACAGTACGCCAGTGCCAGAACTGGTTCGCTAAATTTTTTAGACCGTAAAACCTTTACCTCAAATGAGGAGGTCAAAAACCACCTCGATCAGTTTTTTGGCAGCAAAGACCAAAAATTTTATGAGCGTGGAATTATGCTACTACCAGAAAGATGGCAAAAGGTGTTGGACCAGAACGGCCAATATATAATTTAATAAAGTATTTGTTTATTATACGAAAACTGTCTTTCAATTCCACACACACACACACACACACACAAAAAAAAAAACGAAATTACTTTCCGCACAACCCAATAGACATTTCGGTCGTTTCATTATAGAAAGAATTTAAATTATCCCGAATGTTTGGTCAAAGATTCACGGTTACATTTCTTATACTTTACATCTTTCTTAACTTTTAGACTTGATTATATAAAGATTATTTGATTGTATTAATATATTTACTGTTTTAATATACGGTGAGGCCGAAGTCCTGACATAGAGATAGCGCGTCTTCCCCGTGATCTGGACGTCCTGGGTTCAAGTCCCGGTTCGGACATGGTTATTCATCACCTGTTCTATCTGTGAGATGTATGAATGTGCCCCACCCCACGTAAAATGGGGATATTCATGCGAATGTGATGCGTGAGTAGCAAAATCGTACTCTTGACCCTAGTTGGCGCTACTAAAAGCAAGAGACGCTCCCTTTCAGCTTAAAATCTCTGAATTCGAAATAAGGGGGTCTTGTCCATGGCAAGTGCCATCAGAAGCAACAACAACAATGCGTGGTGAATTTTAATGCATTGTGAAATGTTTTAAAATTCTGTGTTCTCTTTGGAAACGGTACAAAAACAGGCTATTACTATTACAAGTATCATTTAGAATAATTGCAAAGCATAATCTTTAATCCCTACAAAGCATTACTATATCTTATGAAGTCCCGATTTATGATATAGACATTTAATAAGTTTGCAGATCAAAAACGAGCATATCCAGTTAGAAAAAAGAGCAGAGCATGAAACAATTCTGATGTCTATGAACTTTGTTAATATCTTTTTTTTTACAATTATTTTGTTATTTTATTTTATAATCATATGTTTGTACTATTTTTAAAATTGCTACGGAGTTATTAATTTCTTTAAACAATTAAAAATATTCATGAAAATGAAATATATTTTCTCAAATACTAAATATAGAGAAATCATTATAATCTTCAACAAATTCGGAACTCGAAAAATTGACGGTTGGTAAATGGAACGAGCTCCTAGCAATGTTTGTTTCGATAATCATGCTATATTTGACATTGAAATTAAAAGAAAGTTATAAAAAACTATTTGATATTTTTTTCGAAAATTGAGTTCTCTAAAAAATATCAAATAATATTTTATCCAATGTTTTAATTGTCTGAACAGCTTTCTTTATAAAATTGTTTGAATTATGTTTCTGTATTCTGTATTTGAAGAGTAGCAATGAGTTTTAAATTCTTATATTTTATATTTTGCTATATTTACATCTTTGAATGCTTTTTTGGTCAATTTCCAAAAAAAATTTCAAATTTTCTTGTGGAAAACATCATAATAAAAATGTATGGAAACTTTTTCCTTTAGATTCTGAACTGCGGAATAATATATATGCTTATTAAATATATTTTGCAGTTATTTTAATACTCCATATTATTAAAAAATATTAGTTACTAATATGTTTCAACTTTATTCAAAGATAATATTGTTTCTTATTTCAGAAATTTAGTCACATAGATTTTATTTCTAACATTTTGAACAAATCATTTGGTATATATATTAAACTAAAAACTAGATTTTTAAACTTTGCTTTACACTTCTTACTAAAAAACAGTAACTTATTTTTAAAATTTTTGGAACTCTTTTTTTTTTTTTGCTTTATATATGTTAGTTTCATACTGCTTTTAATTTACTATCCATTTTTATTCAGTTACACGAATATTTTAAATTATTTAACCTTAACGATTTAACATATTTAATACAGTTCATAAAATTATCAATTATATAAAAAGGAATCTATGTGAGAAACTGTTATTCTAAAACAAATAATACAGTTTCAATATTACAAATTCGAGTTGTGCACATAAAAGATAGATGTTAGGTATATACTTAAATACTTCGATCGATCATAAAGAATTTAAATAAACCGAGAAAATATAAGTTAAATCATCAAGCATAACAATATGATCGGAATTATTAACGAAGTCATTTAATTATGCCAATCCAGTCGATAAAAAAATCATGCTCATTTCGTGACTATATGATCATCTAGCATGTTGCCATTTAATGAAATGAATCACATACCATAAGCATCCATACGTAGATTTTAAAATTACATCCATATTTTAATACTTTACAGAGCTATCATAATGCAAATGCAATTTTAAATTTACAGACATCCAAGATCCCGTGTATTTTTTCAAGGTGATATAATAAATTCCAGTCGATAAAATTTCGCTGAATATTTATTGACTATTTATAATTAAATAAAAATATGCAAAAGCATCAAAGCATTTTCATATATGCTAAAGCATCATCGTAATGGAGAAGAAATAAATATGAGTAACATTTTGAGAATTTTCTATGGATATCGTAAAGCATTCTTTCTTGCATTTGAAAGATTTATTCAGCAATGCAAAGAAGCACTATATTAATATTAAAAAAATGCAATTGTTTTTCAACTTGCAGCTGAAGAATGGGGAAAAAAAGTAAAGGTAAACAAATATATTTCATGAAAATTCTCTATAAATTAACCAGCAGCAACGTTTAAAAACTCCCTAATGATTAAGATAAGTGTATCTTCTCGAGATAAATTTTCATGTAGGCGTCCTTTAAGCCAGATGGAATCAAAGATAAAAGAATGTCTATCCAAAGAAAGCCATCCCTAGTTTTTATTCACAGTCTTTCTCTCCTGTTTTGCATCACATCTTTTTCGAATTTCAGAATGCATAAAAGAAGTATCTTGCGATATTTTTTCCATTATTTTTTCTAGCAAAACGTCTCCGCACCGTAAAAACAAATTCCGTGGCTCAGGATAATATAATCTGCAGTTTTCCGAATGAAATAAATCTTACAACTGTAAAATTTCACTTTACGTTGAGATAAATAGCAGCCAATAATTTAGATGGAAAAGGAAGGACTTTTTTTTTTTTATAAAAGCAGTACAAATAGAGAAAAATCAAATCTTTTTTTATTCAAAAGATCTGATTTATTTCGAATCATTTTTTTTGTGATATTTCCCAAATACTTATACCAAAAATGAGTTATATATGATTATAACACTTCTATTTGTTTTATTCTAAAACTATGCACCTCTCCAGAACAACTATGTCAACTGGAATATTAGATTACCTGACTATTAAGCTATTAATTTATTTAAATGTGAAATTAATTTATTTAATAGATGTTGGAGGCGTCTTAAAATATGAGTTAAATGCCATCAATGTATAATAATACACTGCGCATCAACATAAAAAATGTATACACTACGAAATGAAACTAAAATCTTACTTTAAATAATTAATTAAAACTATCTTTTGTCTTACTGTTTACATTGGCGTATACACATATATTGAAAAAATAAAATGTGTTTAAATACATATATACAAAAGTATAAAAATCAAGTTAATAGGAAAAACAAATAAAAAAATATAACAAAATATAAAAAAGAATCCGGCCTGAAGACTTTTTCAAGGGTCACCCTCAGGCAGGGATTAAAAAAAAGGTTTTTTTTCTGTTAAGGAAATTCAGACAATTAAGTCTAATAATGATTCCTCGTGACCCGAAAATCCCCTGAAATTAGGCCCAAGAGATATACCATTTTAACAGAAAGGAAAATACAAAACAACAAATTAGAAGAAAAACCACTAATAAGTAAAAATACAATAACAAAAAAACCCAACCAAAATACCATAAAATAACACTAAAGAAAAAAACGAAAAGGCAAGAACATACCATCAACAGTCAAGG
>JAPMOR010049033.1:320-13657 GCA_026543865.1 Argiope aurantia | reverse complement strand
ATATATATATATATACAGTGCCCGAAAAAATTATAAGGACACACGAAAAATCGCCAAATCTAGAAGCCTTGTTTACAGAATCGAATGCAAATTTTTGTAGAAAAAATAGAAGTAAAACTAAAATATTTTATGCGTAAAGTAATTAAAATTTTCAATTTTAAATCTGCTAAAATTTAAATTTTGATTTTTAAACCTAAATGAAAACGGAAAAAAGTATAAGGACATTGCTTTTTCTCCAGTAATTATTTAAAAATTTGCATATTTGAAAGCATAAAATGACAATTCCGAGTTAAAAGATTCATTTGCGAAAAGAATTTCCCACTCGGCGACTTTCAGCGTGAATTTTTAAACGATGCCCAAAGGAACTCAACTTTCTGACTCTGAAAAAAGAAAAATTGTTGCTTTTCGAGAATGTGGATTGAGTGGATGGGAAATTTCAAAAAGAATCAAGACATCTAAAACGGTGGTTTATAATTTTCTAAAAATTCCTGGGATGTATGGTATGAAAAAGCGAACTGAGAGACCAGAAATTCTCACTCGTCGACAAAAAAGAATGATAGTAAGGAGAGCTTGCGAGAAAAGAGAAACCGCAAATGAAGTTAGACAAAATTTGAGTTTACCATGCTCAACAAGGACTGTTCAAAATGTTTTGAGTAAACATCCTCAAGTTTCTTATGGGAAATTAGTGTCACGCCCCCCTCTTACAAATCATCATAAGAAAAGAAGAGTTTACTTTGCCAAAAAATATATTTCTCTTGGTCAAAAGTGGGCTGATGTAATTTTTTCGGACGAAAAAAAGTTCAATCTTGATGGGCCTGATGGTTTTCGTTATTTTTGGTATGATCTGCGAAAGTCCAAGGAAGTGTTTTCCAGGCGTCTATATGGTGGTGGCTTGGTTATGGTATGGGGCGCTTTTGCGGCAAATGGAATCACTCCAATTGTATTTATCAACCGTAAAATGAATTCGGACAGGTATGCTGATATGTTAGGAGAAAGTTTGTTACCTGAAGCACCACTAATTACTTCAGGGGACTATATTTTTCAGCAGGATAATGCTTCGATACACGTTTCTACGAGTACAAAACTCTGGTTTGAAGCTAATTCTGTAAATTTACTTGATTGGCCTGCGAGAAGTCCCGATCTTAATCCAATCGAAAACTTATGGGGACTTCTAGCCCGAGAAGTTTATAAAATCGGCACACAGTATCAATGTACACAAGATCTTGTCGTCGCTATCAAAGACGCTTGGGAAAGAATATCTGTGGACATTTTAAAAGATCTTTCAGGATCTATGACCTCTCGGCTCATTCAAGTGATTGAAAAAAAAAGTAGTTTTCTTGATTATTGAAACATTTTTTAAGTATTTTACAACATGTCCTTATAATTTTTTCCGTATTTACTTTAATGTTAAATTTTGTAAAATCAATATTTTGAAGCTAAATTATGTTTTTTATGTGGTATAAGTGTTATCACAAAATTATGCAGCAGAAGTAAGAAATATAAAAAGTTCAGTTAGGTGAAATGGAAATAAACCATATTTTCATGCAATTACATGTTGTCCTTATACTTTTTTCGCGCACTGTATATATATATATATATATATATATATATATATATATGTACATGCATGCAAAATTTCGATAACTAGTATTGTAAAAAATAAATAACTTAACAGACGATTGCCTTCACATGGAAATTTGGAAGTCCTTTATTTAAAATTTAGAGTTGATATTTAATAACATTTAAAAATAAATTTTTATTTTAAAAATATAAATTATAACAATTAATAATAATTGTTATAAATTACTGTGCAGCAATCTTAGAAAAAATGTAAACTCTACTAAAGGAAACAACAATTAAAATTCACTCTTTACATGACTAACGAAAACGATTACTCCTACTAACGTTTACGAAAAAGATGGTATTTTGTGGTTTATTGGAAAAATAAAATTATTTTTAGTTTACATTTTTTTTTTTTGAATTTCGGGAAGATAACTAGAATTTAAAAAAAATAGATGTGTTATAAAGAAATAACAAAAATAACTGAAATAACAGAAGTTTGTTCTGAGTTTGATGAAAGCCTATATATGACAGTTAAAATTAGTTCACTAAATAATTTGAGGACGACCATAGATTGATAGTATTTGTGTATTGAAGATTAATATCTGAATAATTTAATTCACTAATGTATTTGAATACAATTGATTAATTTTTCAGCTTAATGCGTTCACACATTTTTTTGTATTCATAAGTAAAATATTAAAAATAAAGGAATAATTTAATTAATTAATATATGTAAATCCTGTTAGTACATTTGTAGCTTACCGATTTACACTTTTTTGTATTCATAAGTAAAATAATATTTTAATCGAATTATATAGATTCATATTACAAATAATTCCAAAAATGCCAAATCAGTCCACGCATCTCTGTGGCCATAGCAGTTGTATTAAAAAGCAAGAGATCCAGAGAACAACTTGTAGTCTATATACTCAAAATTGTATCACAAATGGTTCTAACAAGCGGAAACATATCGAAATCAAATATTATTAACAACCAGATTTTTGAATGGTCTTGAAGATATCTACATATTATTAGGTGTGCCAATCCAAGAGGAAGAATATGGGTTGCAGTCGAAAGTCAGGCAAAGCAAAATACGTTCGACAATATAAAATTTCACTGCTAAATTCCTTTTTGACTTTTCCATATACACTGTATAGAGGAATTATTGTTATCGGATTTTGATGAATCTCTTCATATTAGACCTTTCTAAGTTTGAAAAGTATATTTTTTTCATTATGCTTGTTTTATTAGCAGTGAATATGACAATTTAAAACGTCTTTGAACTAAATGAATGAAATATGTTATATGGACTTGCGATTAAACAAGTAGATTTGTATCAAAATTTGAACGAAATGAATTAAGGAAATGTCTGAATGTTCGAGTCCAAGATAACTTGGCAACTACAAAACGCAAAGTGCAGATAGCTTAATTTTGACACAGATATTTACCGTCTAAAATACAGATTTGTAACCATTCTTGGACAAAATCTCTAAAAAAATTGATGGTCTGTATATTCACATGCATGTAAACTCTCTTATAATACTTATATAGGAATTTAGAAACACAAAGAAATTTGGTATACCACTTTTAAATAACAACGGCAGTTTATGACAAATTTTGGTTTGAATCGGTCAATAAAAACCAGCCTAAAATACATATTTTCACGATAGATTCTGGAAAAATGCTTTATAAGATTTATATTAAATAAGAAATATAAGATTTATATTCCGTAATTTCTATACACAACTGCCATGCTAGGCATTTGTGGTCTTACACATGTCTCACCACTTTATACTAGAAGAGAAAGAAGTCTTTCTGGGAAAGTATCGGAAATACATTGGACAGTTTAGGAGAGATCTCTCCTCCTAGTTTATTTTTTAAAATGTTGAATGCTTATATATTTCTTATTATTTGCACATTTTATTCCTATTAGTGTAACATGCAATAAAATGTGATGTAGGATTATTCAATTCGATTTGAATCTACAGTATCTTTACTTTAATATACTTCCCGAATTTAAATCTTCATTAGATAATAGATCCAAAGATAATAGTTCAACCGGCTTCCCATTCTTTAAATTTTTACGTCATGGCAATTTGAAAAAAAGCATTTATGTCGGGGCAAAGTAGAATGCATATAATTTCTCTGCATTTCGATAAGCCTAAATGAATAAATAAATAATCTAGATATTTTCTCAAGGTGTTTCCCTTATCTACTGACAATTTTTCTCTTCCATTAGCATCGTAATTTCATATACGTATGTACTATTATTCGGTTTGTAGTTTTAAGCGAAAGATTTTATGAATGAAACGATATTCCTTAATTAATATATCTTAAATAAATTTAGTTAATACTTATTGTTAGGAAGAAATAACTATCTTGCTTGTTTAAAATATGGTTATTAAGGATTTACTCACATTTATAAGAGCAATGTCAAAATTAAAAAAAAATCTTTATTATAGTTTTCAGATAATTTCTCAGTTTTTTTTATGGCATGGAATTATGTATTTTTTTTCATTTCTCACTCCAAAACTTCTAACGCTAACACGTGATTTGCAAGCAGGAAATTTTGGTATATGAAACTACACCCAAAAAGACTAGAAGGAAATAACACACTAACACACACCTATATATAAGTGTATATGCAAGAAACTGGAACAAGCTTTTATTTTCATATATATTGCGTTTTGGTATTAACTTCCATTTTCATAAAGTGAAGTCCCTCATAATGACAAAGAGACAGTAAATCGTTTGTCTCATATTCATCCATGCGTATACAAAATTTCATATTTCTATCCACAAAAGTTTCAGAGATGTGCTTATTTTAAGATTTAGAAGGACTAAACACAAATTCAGATGAAAATATTTATTCCAAAAATGCAAATTTATTCAGCAAAAAAAAAAAAAAAAAAAAATTACACAGGCAAATATTTGTCTAGTAATATATCCTTCAATCATCATGACTTCAAAGAAAGTTGCTAATTACACATAACGTTATTAATTTTGATTAATTGAAAGCTGCAATTTCAATAAGTAAGGAAGTGAAATTTTTAAGCTGAATATTTTAAATATCTCAGGAAAGTTCTAGAATGCCGGGGAAAAAATGAATTTGCATCCTTACTTGTATTTTTTTTTCTAAAGAAATAGCACATTTCAATAACAAGAACCGTTTGAATATTTGAATATAGTCGTAATACCGACCTGGTTGTAGAAGAACACAAACACCATTTCTCGATTTTTAGTCATAACTCTAAGATGTGTTTACAACATGATTTGCAATTACAAATTAAAAGATTCTTACTTTTCCGGAGAAAAGCGATGAAAATGATGTGAGACATGTGTTATGTCAAAATAGACATTTAGTCTTAGTTTTCATGTTATCCTCATACTAGTGTATGAGCAGCCAGCTCAAAAGTGTGTATTCCAAAAATGACAGTTTTAAAATATTTCAGTGTAATAATTACCATCCAGTAACGAATCCTTGGATTGCTATAACAGTGACCTCGACCAACATGACCAACGTTTACAAATTCTCTTTTAAGCCCTATCTTATATAACTTTTTTTTTTGTCTTTTTGATAAGCGCAATTTGAACAAACAAGTTCAGCTTTATACGAGTAGAAATATTTGTCTTCAAAATTATCACTTTGGGAACGGAAAAAAATAATATTTTCGTATAAAAAGTTAAAAAATTTATTCCTTATAAATGTCTGATACAACAGCAGTTTTAGTAATTCTTTGCTTGGTTCATATTGCACAGTAGTTGACTGAATGGCGACAGCTGTATTCAATTAGTTTTGATAGACATTATGTCTGAAAGGAGTAACGAGTTTGCTTTGGTAGCTCACTATCTGTAGATATTTGTTGGATCATGCTCAAAGTCAGTCTTTAAGTTACAAATTAAGGTATCGCAATTGATGAAAAAACGCAAATCTGTATGGAAGTCATAGTTATTCATTCTGAACAAGTTTTAAAAGCTTTTAATTAATATATTATCTACCTATTTTTTCTTTAATTTCCCGAAATTTGATAAATGCGTTACTATATTCTGATACAGTCATTTTATAAATCTTTTGTGATATGGATGTCATAACACAATAAAATGACTGGAGCATCCCTGAAACACCAATTAAGGTGCTTAAGAAACAACGAAATCGAAAAGTTTGTCCTTTAATATCTGAGCCAATTTTATAGGCAGAAGCATTTCCCTTACGGACGACTACAGGCGATCATTTAAAAATTCAATATTTGTAACTGTTTATTCTATAGAAGTTAAATTATATTTATACATAAGGGTACCTCAATTGATGAAATTTTATAAATAGAAATGTATGTCTAGTTGTAATAGTTAAGATTTATTTAGATTAGTTATATTAAAATACCGTTTTAAAGCACAAGGGTTTCTTTGGGATGGACCTTGTAGTTTTGAACCGCGGTCAGAAGACGAAAATGACACCTGAGCTGGCACCTCTTTCTCCAAATTTAAACACCCAACCAACGAGAGGATGTTTGACCCTGAGTGATTTGACATGAACCGGACGCATTTACATGACTGTTCTTCGGTAAAATATGGTGTCGAACTTAATACCCTCCTCTTCCAAATCCGAGATCTTACAATCAAGCCACCGCGGCACTGGCCAAAGTTAAGTAAATAAGCACTTGTTCCATGTTCTAGGTAATGCTGCAATATTCTTTCTCTCTGTACGCTCCCACACATATATATTTACTTCGTTTAGATTTATATATATGTATGTATATATAAAATTTAAAAAAGCATGAAAATTTAAAAAAAGTCATAAGTATTTTGTAAATAATATAATTTTATTAATAAGTGACTGCTACATAATTTAAGAACAATATACAAAATAAAATGGGTAAACAAATTAAGCAAAAGATTTTGAAGCACTTAATATATTTGATAATGATATAATTTGGTAATGCAATTTATAGCGAAGCAATGATTATTACAACAGCGCAATTTCCTTTTATTTATGTCACATTAAATAAAATATAAAAGTATATCTTGCCCTGAGATTCAACATAAGCATGGAATTAACAAAGGATTCTCGATTAATCAACACATCACTTTTTTGAAACGTTTTTATTACAGAAAAACTGAATTGAAATTAATTAACAATTAAAATGTTTAATTTATCGTTAGGGTTCAAACTATCGCATAAATACTGTTGATGTATTAACATTTGTTTCATAATTTTTTCCATTGGAAATTTTTTATAACTTCCACTGAAAGAATTTGTTATGGAGGGAAAAAAATAGAAGACCTTGCATTCTTCTTTTTTGGGTTGCTATGCATTCATGGAAATTTGAAAAAAAAAATGTTTTGTTGAAGAAAGTACAAGAAATAAAGAAAAGAAAGCTCAAGACTGTAATTAAGTTTGCACTTGATCTGAGGGAGAAGCGCGAATTAAAAATTTGCGTCAAATGAAATTTTAGGGAACACAGTTCTTCCATGTTTTTCTTCTACTCTTTAAAAAACTTTTGACAATTTTCGACTGTTTCAAATTGCACGTTTTTCTTCTTTCTTCTTTTTATCATCATTATTTTTATTTTCTACTTTTTTCCATTCTAATTTACTTTCTTAAAACTTCTTAAAGATTAATATTTAAACATCTTTTTCTTAGATGTTAGTGCTACAGAAGGAGCTTAAAGTTTTTATACTTCTTTAAAATAAATTTTATTTCTTTGTTGATAATTAGTATTAATAATATACATTGTAGAGCATCCTCAGAGATTGTTTAGGTTGGAATTTTAAAGTATTTTAAATAAATTCTGAAGAAAGAAAAAGGGAAAGAAACTTGTAAATCTTATAACACAAATATATATGAAGACCCTTATCCACATTTTATTTCAAAAGACATCACTTAGAAGAAAATTAAATAATAATCCTTAATTCTTAGTAATGCATAATATATTTTGAAAGTATTTGCGAATGAAATAAAACCCTGCTTTGATCTGTATGTAAAATTGAAGAAAATATTTTTTTTATTCTTGATTTTATTAAACGTATATTTATCTATACATAAACAAATTAAATAAGTTCATGAATAATGCATTGAATTCGAAAAAAACAACACTTACATCATATTTAGAAATTAAATTTCATTTTAAAATTGACAAAAATTAACCAAACAAACAAGTAATAAAACTACTCTTTTTCTAATTTCCGCAATATAGAATTGTGTAAGTTACATTCATTTTTTAATTACCCTAGTTGTAGAAGTGTATTTCCCATATGGAATTCAATATTGCACGAATAAAGCTTTTTTTATCACTCATGTGCTTTTTTTCACAGTTTCGTTTTGTAATTTTAAAATATTGTAATATCATTCTAAAGTATATTACGCAACTTGAAAATTTACGCCTATTGCATTTCTTGGTAACTTTTTACATATAAAACAAACAATGACTCTTTTACTCATACCAGTGTGCGTTTAATTCTGCATTATTTTATTATACTTGTGCGTACATGCTTTCTGTGTGTTCTCATGTAGCACTCTTTAGAAACTCTTACTATTAACAAGCGTTACTATTAATCTCATTATTATTCCTTTCTTTGATATCATGACACTATGGCATGTAAGTTCCTCTTAAACTCTTATCTTTGGCATTTTAAAAATAAAATCCTTTTCATGCTTGCCAAATGATAATTGTCAATTAACCTGAAATCATTGCAGCTTCTTTATAAGATCAAGACATATCACTAGCTCTGTAACTCGCCCGAAGGCACACGGATATATAATACTAAGTGACCGGACCGCCGTAACAGCAACACTGACGGGAACTGTGGTCGAGTCCTAAGAGCCGTCATCGACCATGGTACAACCCTTCCCGAAGGAAGTACGTTCCGTCATCGATGGGATGAACCCCAACTTTCGCATACCTTCCATGTTGGCGAGATCCATTCACAATGTTTGAAGCATCTCATCCTCATTTGGAGGTGTCCCCCTTCCCGGAAGGTTTCTTTATAAAGTCAATGAAAAATAATCTGTGCAATCATTTTCATCAATAAGAAATCTAATGGATGCTCAAACAAAGCAGTTACTGAAAGCATTTGTCTCCTCAAAAAAAATCATATCCTTTCAATTGCGCTTTAAGAAACTTTTATTCTTATTTTTTTTTAAATATACAAAAATTTTCTATATTCATTTGTCCAAAATCTTAAAGAATTAAATTAGTGCAAATTTACTAAGAAAGTATACATAATTGTTTAAAATATTTAATTAATTTATTTGAAAATACATTTTTTCTTCTTATCAATTTACCAAAAATATTAATAGTTCGATAAACAGTAATAATTTTAATTCCAGGAATTATCCATAGTCATTTTCTTGGCTCTAAAGACAATATACTTTAAAAAATAAGGACATATAAGGTTTTAACATTTTTTTAAGAATATTTTATTTCAACTACCGGAGATTGTTTTATTAAATGAAATATATTTGCACAAAATTTCAGAATCCTTATTTTTAATTTACAAATACGGTACAAATGTTTTTGAGTATCTAGTAATTTGAAATTTTGAATTTAAAAATCATTTGGTCATTTCTCTTTATTAGAGCAGCCTGAAAAAAGATGTAATTGTTATTTATTATCCCTTAATATCTAGGCTGTGAGATATAATACAGGAAAAGGGAAACATGGGAATAAGATTTGGCAGCACGTTTTATTAATTGACAGAAAATATCTTAAAAACAAATAATACATCATTTATGGTAGGTATGATAGACAAAAATCTGTAAATAAAATGATGAGGAAAAATTAATTGTTCATTAAGAAAAAATTAAATTTTAAAGTAATATTATTTTTATATACTTTTATTAAAAGGCATTTCAATCCATTATGATATATTAGGAAATTAGGAAATCATCTATAAAATATCTAGAGACGACACACACACACACACACACATGCATATATACACCTGGTTATGTAATTGCAGGGTCAGTAAATAGTTTGAATTTAAATTTTTAAAAATGTTTCAAATATTTTAATTTGAGTCATGAAATATTTTGATTGTAAATAGTTTGAATTTAAATTTTTAAAAATGTTTCAAATATTTTAATTTGAGTTATGAAATATTTTGTATCATGATGTGGGGGCATGTAAATATTGAAACGATTTTGCAGTAATTCTTTACATTAGTACAAATTTTGCTTCAATTGTTGATTTATTATAGTGGGAGTATTTAACGAAATACTCTCACTCTAAATACGAAGATTCTTTTTAACAATTTTATTCTATTCAAAACTAGTAACTGCCTTATAAGAAAAAGTTTTCTTAAAAATGCATCCACTGATTTCAAAATTATTAAAGTCGATATCAACTTTATCAATTTTGGATAATGAAACAAACTGTTGCTCCGAGATTTAAAAATTAATGAACTATTTTAATGAACAATAGTACAAACCAATTTCATGCGAAATAAACAGTAATCAATATATGAATAAATGTAATGTAAACACACATACATATTTTAGAATCAACATTGTGCAAATGAAGTTTTAAACTGAAAACCATCCATGATTCTTTATATTATTTCCAAGATTAAACTATATATTCTTACAATCTCTGAATGATTACTAATGATATATTTTAAAACAAAATATATTTTTCTTATGTGCCAAAACATTATTATTAATGGAAAGAAAATAAATTTTGATCGCATTTTGAGAATTTTCTTAAGATCTCGAAAGGATAACCCGAGATGCTTTCTTGCGAGAATGTAAAATATATTTTACTCGATGGAAATAAAGAAAATTTTATTATATGTGATTTATTTTTATTCTTCCTCAATTAATGACTTAAGAGGAAAAAACATTTGAAAAAAAATCGCATACATTTCTCGAAATTTTTCCATGAATGCATTAGCAGAAAAACGTGGAAAATCCCTAATGATTAAGATAAAAATATTGTCTCCAAATCAATTTTCGTGCAAGAATCCTTTGAGCCGCTTGGAATCAAACATAAAGAAAGTCTATCCAAAAAAAAAATCATCTCTAGGTTTTATTCAAAATATTTCTCTCATCTTTTGCAATCATCTTTCTCCAGTTTCAGCATGCAAAAAAGTAATATGTGCTGTTTTTTTCCCTGCAAAATGTCACTGCTCCATCAAAGCAAATTCCACGGTTCAATATAACATAGTCTGCAATTTTTAGAATGAAATAACTCTTACCACTGTAAACTTTCACTTTGCGTTGTAGTAAATAACAGCATAAATCTTAAATAGAAAATATAGTCATTTTTGAGAAGAATTTGAATATAACGAACGAGGTCTTTCTGTCTAAAAGTTTCCATTAATTTTTAATGCATTTTTTTGGTGATAACTCTCATACATTTATAATGAAAAGATAACATACAGGAATATGCACTCTAATAAATGTCCTTGTTTTAGTTTTAAACTACATGCCTTTTGACAGGAACATGATCGTTCGGAATATAGACTTACATGGTTTCTAAGCTATTATTAAAAGGTTCGTTTATTTAAAATTTTGCTTCATCATAAAACAAAGCTGAAAAAATGTTAGCCACTTTTGATTTATTGCGAGATTTAATCAGAAAAAAAATCCCATAACTCTAAATAATGCCAATGCAAAAGGAAAAAAACGCGAAGGCGCAAGCCTGTATATGGAAGATGTATCGTATATGGCAGTTGTGATTTCCAGAAACCTTATGTTAATGTATTTGTAGTTCGCATAATATACCGGCTCTTATTTCTTCCCTCGCCAACTGCGAATTGAGATCCTTAATATAGTTTTTGAATGCACATAAGGTAGTAGCGATCGAAATCCATAGTAAGTCATATTTAATGTATGGACCAGATGTGATGAGCATGCATATAGTTCGTCTTTAGAGTCGGGAATATTCTGAAGGTAGTCAAAATGGCCATGACAAACAGAGCTGCGGCCACTCATCTCCCATCGATGACCTGCTGGAAACACCTGTTGTTCCGAGAATTATGAGCCTAATGAGTGCCGAAATGCCTTATTCTCGAACAACAAACTTTCGTTGCACTCGTTTCGTTGGGGAATGTTTGACAACCTATCATGTAGTCCCGATCTTGCTCCTAGCTAGTTTCTCCCGTTCTTGGACCTAAAAATATACTTTCCGGCACCAATTTTGCACAGACGAAGACTTTCAGACAACTATGACAGGGTGTATCCATTCCCAGGCGGCAGAGTTCTATCACACTGGAACAGAAATATAATTCCATGGTATTACAAATGTTATAATTTTGGTAATTCTTTTATTGAGAAATAATTGATATACTGCTCTATTTTTTGCAATAAATCTTTATAGTTTATTGTTTTTTATGTCTTTTGGGGGCAATGCGGAATTTTTTTATCATTGAATTCTTTGATGATATACAGGGTTAGCAAGAAATAAGTTACCCACTTCAGAGGGCTCTAAAATGCGTTCTGTTGAAATGAAATAAAATTTGAACTACATATTATTGAGATGATGCGCTTTACATTTATTAAATAAAAATAGTACAAAAATTCACCATTAGGTGGTGTTTTAATACACATAAAACCATTTAAAATGGTTTATAATTGTTAAATAAAATAAAATCAAAATTGCTCAATATGTCTTCCTTAATTTTAGACAGTATGCTCTAATCAGATAACCATATTTTCTGTAGATGATCGGAGTGAGTCTGCCGGAATATTAAGAATACGGAGCCGAAAGTTGCCCTTCAGATCTGGTAGATATGATGGTCTTTGATAGTAGACATTGTCCTTCAAATATCAACACAACTAAATGTCGTATGGGGTGATCTCCGGCGAGCGAGGTGGTCATGCTATTGAGAAATGACGACTGATAACTCGTGCTTCTCTGAAATGCTGTATTAACAATCGCTTCACACGACGATCAATATGAGATGGTTTACCATCCTGCATGAAATTGATGTCTTGAAGGCATCCATGCTGTAGAAGAGTTGGGATTATAGAATCTCTCAGCATATCATCGTACCGTTGTCCTGTGACGGAACAGGTTTGGATTCCATTTTCTTCAAAGAAATACAGTTCAATGATAAACGTAACTGTACAACCACACCATACTGTCACTTTTTCAGGATGAAAGCGTTGTTCCTGGATAACATGAGGGTTTTCCGCTGTCCAAATTCGACAGTTACAGGTGTTAACTTCCCCATTTAGGCAAAAGTGGGCCTCATCACTCCACAGAATGTTCCATGGCCAAATTATGTCAACCACCATTCGAGAAAGGAACTGAAGTGCAAACGTTTTATGGACTTCTAAACCCCAGTATTGCAATGGGTGCACAGACTTGATTTTGTATGGATAAAAATGCAAAATATGCCGTACGATTTTTCGTACAGTTGAATACGGCATATCCAAAGCACGAGAAACAACTGGCAAACTCACACTATTTGCGGCGACTAACTGCTGGCTTCAACAAGTGCGTTCGCAGCATTTTCGAGGCTGGAAGACGGGATGTTTTTTTTTCGTCCTTTACTTGGAAAAATGCTAAAATGCACAGTTTTTCAGGGGTTTTTTTTTTCAAATCTTGCGAAGGTTCCTGGAGACATTCTACTTCTTCGCATTTGCTTCATACGATGGAATTCCTTCACAGCTGCAAAGGAGATTTGTTGGTTCTGGTAGAACAGTTTCACCAGTAACGCTTTTTCTTGCAACGTAGGCATAACGAATAGAGAAGAAATTATAATGTTCGTGCTGAATCTCCCTTCTTTTTATCCAAAGAAAAATGGTAATAAACATGCGTTGCAATGCAAAG
>JAPMOR010049029.1:7256-35968 GCA_026543865.1 Argiope aurantia | reverse complement strand
CCATAAACTTTCATATGGAATAAAAATTGTCAAAACTGAATCAATGGTAAGGGCTAAAGGAATCTTTGGATTTTTTTGTCTATTATTTTAAATCTAATGATAATTAAAATATAATTGTTGTAACGAATTTAATGAATGTGGATTGTGTCTAAAAAATGAATGTAGCGTTATTTTGAATATTTTTTTTGTCAGACACTGCAGGCGATGAAGAATTATGCAAACCCCGAAAGGAGCGAACTGCATTCAGCAAGCATCAGGTGCAAGAACTGGAAGAAGAATTCGCCCAACACAATTACCTCACAAGATTGAGGAGATATGAGATTGCAGTTGCTTTGGATTTGACGGAGAGACAGGTAAAAAAAAAAACATTTTCTAAATTTTTAAAAACGCCTAGCCTGCAGTTGCTAAGTTATATAAACATTAATGACAAAATTTGTAAACTCTCAAGATGCTAACTGTAAAAACTGAACGTCATTTAAGAGAAAAAGTTAATCAATGAACACTTACATGGTATTCAATTATTTTTGCTTTCTAAATCGTTCTTACATTTGCATATAAAATGGCCATTTATGCACTTTTAAGGTGCCGTTTGTAGGATTGCATATAACTATTAGTATATACCGTTATGCATACATGCATTGTGCAAAAATTATTGAAAAATACCCTCTTTGCCCTGCCATTCAGCATAGATCTACCAAAAATATTAGGTAGCTACTTCTTATGTGCTCTACTTTTTTTCGTAAAATTTTCAGAGTTGATCAGAGATTATTATCTAAAATTTCGAAGCTTATTATTGTGAAAAAAAAATCATTTTTACACTACTTTAAAACTAAAAATTTTTTTAAAATTGATATTAATTTTATTTCGATATACTTTTTTTTTCTCTCTTTTAATAAGCTTTAAAATATATTTTGCAACAATAATTTCATTTCTTTAATTATTTGGTTTATATTCATTGAATTGCAATGTGTTTTTTGTGTTCATGTTATTGCTGCTATACAATTATTTTATTGAAAGAATATTTTTTTCTTAAAGTTACAGAAATTAGATCTAAAATATTATAATGCTACGATATTTGGGACTAAAGGTTAAAATAACTTTTAATTTTTTTTTCAAAATTAACTTCATCTTTCTTTCTTTCTTTTAACATATATAAATAAAAGTAATTAAATTTTTTTTTTCAAAATTAAGCTTTATTAAAAAAAATTAATTCGAAGGAAAAATATGTTTTCTTTCAAAACAAAATTTCAAAATAATATTTTAAAGTCAGAAAATTATGACTCATTACCCAGCAATTTATGCACGCACGCACACGCACGCACGCACACACACACACACACACGTTCTGAAGACCAGAAAACTGCTAGTTAGAAAGTTTCTTTTTTTTCTTTTCTTATGAAGACTATCCTAATTGCGCAAAATTAAATTTTAATCTTTGTTGACATGCGCATTTAAGGGAAAAGAAATGCGGAAATAAACTCTGTTATAATATTTTTTTTATACAAATCTTCTAAAGTACACTGACACATGTTCATACCTCTAACCTTGCAATTGTTGACAAATGTGATGACCGCGAAATCATTAGCCTTCGCAGTCATAAACATTTTTTCCGGGAATAAAATAATACAATGAAAAGAAAGGACGGTAATAAAGGGACAAAAATATTATGGACTTGTTCATTTTCAATTTAGATTTTAATTTGCTTAAAATTGTCTCATTAAATAATTAATTTTCCATTGCTTTGATGTAATAATTTTATTTTATTGCATAGAAATCATGAATTATTGTTTAGGTATATTGGACCCAAAATATCATGTATTAACCCTTAACATCTAAGTAGCTTTTCAGGTGACAACAGTGCTTCATGAACAATGCCATGGATAAAAATTTAATACTCGATAAGTATTAGACATCAAATTCATTCTAACTTTGGGTTGCAGAATAACTTATAAGTATATTTTACTATCTAAACAAAAATTGTATCAACACAATTCACACGATAATTTTGATATTCATTTGGAAAAAATAGTCAATTAAAAAATCTGAATTTTATTTTCTTGTAAACTTATACAATATGGCGAGTTTCGTATTTAATTTCGTTGCTTTTTGGGAAAAGTAGAATAGTTGAAGTCTAATTTAATGTGCATCTTGAATGTGTTGGAAATATAACAAACCAAATAATCAAGTAGAATATTTCCGCCAGCAGTCCTTTAGTAATTGCTCCATTGTTTGCTTTAGCAGCCATCCTACTTTTTGATACAATATATGCGGTTTGGCGTCGTTGGACATATGAGATACTCTAAAATAGATTTTAACTGATTTGTTTAAAAATTTATCAATAATTTTGGTACAAAAATCATATAATAAAATTCATGTGTCTAATCTCTTGATGCTTTTTTGAGTTATGTTCAAATGCGCTTCAACTGACGGACTTTCCATTGAGAAATTGCAAAATTAGATAGGGATTTACAATTTGGATTTTTTTTTTTTAAATCAAACTCCATCCTTTTAACTTTTTTCCAGTTTTTGAGCTGATTTTAGATATCATGGATAAATTTAAATGAAAAAAAAATGCTTTAAAAAAAATTAAGCAGCGGCGGATTTGGGGATTTTGCAGTTCTAGACAATATGCATAATGAGATACCTCTTTTAATAAACTGTTAAAATAGATTTAACATTTCAAAACATTTTTAAGATGCTAATGATTAATTCTAGGTTATTTTTTACTTTACTAATTTCATGAAAAAGTAATTATTTTTATTGATCTATTACGAACTACAGATTGCTCGGCAACCAGATTTGTACACATTATTATTGAAGCATAGTCTGGTATTTATAAATCTATATACTTATAATAAAGCTCAATGTGTGTGTATGTTGGCGCTCTACAGGCCAGACCATTCAACCTACAGCTACCAAATTTGGCACGTGTATACTGTGGAGGCCGGGAATGTGCACCTGGGGGTTATTTTTTCGAATTTTTGACTAGAATTTTATTTATTTAAAAATTAAGCGAAATTTTGACGTGTTTCTGCTACAACTTCCGAAAATATTACCGCACAAAAAAGATTTTTACATGAAGTTAAAGATCAAAAACTTATCTTTTAAATGATACTAATGTTTTAATCTTAAAATTAAATTTCTATTTTTAATGAATTTTTAAATAAATATTTTAACTATGTTTTCAATAATTTTTTTCGTAAAAAATAAAAATTAAAATTAACCACGTTTCGCATTTATTGGAAAAAATTAGCTTTATTCAGTGTTGCCATCACATTGATTAAAGCTCCAATTAAAAATAAATTAAATCTTTTTGGAAATAAAATCTGCAAAAATATAATTTTCGGCACGTGTCTGTAGGAAAGGAAACATATATGAAATATTATTTTTTCTAAAAAAATAAATTCAAGAAAAATTATTTTATGATCTTTTACACTCTCTATATTATTAATCCAATAAATCAGTTATATTTTAAGGCAAGTTTTGTTTAATATGAACAGGATATCCATTCAAATCAGGGCCACACAGCTGATTTGTAAACCTTTAGTAAGTCACACATCTGCTAAAATGGTCTAAATGGAAAATGATTATATTTTATGTAACTTGATTTAATAAATGCTCTAATAAATAACGAATTTTTGATTTTACATTAAGCTTCTGCTGTGGAAATTACGAATAACAAAATGTTCTTGAAACACTAATATTTTAAATAAAAAGAGTTAATTTCCAATCAACTAAATCAATCACTTAAACTGACTGATTTATGAAAATTTGAATATCGCTATTCAATAAAAAAAGGATAATTTTAAATTTTCCATCGATCGTTTCAAAGAAAATACGCCAATCAGCGCGCAGGTTTCTCAAGATTAATTGGACTAAGATTATGAAAATGTTGAGTTTTTCTAAATTTTTAACATTCAAAACTTCATAAATAAGTCTTAGTTGATCGTGGAAAACAGAAACATTCATTCATTTATTTAAAATTTGGTGTGTCCAGAATATTTCTCAGAATATACCTTACTGCATTAAATTTAGACTTCATAATTTTTTTAAATATATTTATAGGTCGGAACAAAATATTATTATTGATTTCATTTCAATCTTTTTGAAAGAAAAACTAAAAACTGAATTTTATGCTGAATCTGAGACATTTTTGTTGAATTATTGTTTTAGATATTACATAAATGATGAAAAATATTTTGTAGTTCATATAAGACTTAAATACCGAGTGATTCTGTTTGCAATACTCATATTCAGTAATAATAATAATAAATAAATAACAATAAAGATGATAAATAAAATAAAACGCTTGGTTTTATTTAAAAATATCTTTATATTAATTGCAATTTCATCATTTCCACTTTAAATTAAAGTTGAAGTTTTACCGGAAATGGCAACAAATTAGCAAAATATATATAGTAAATTGAACGAAACGATCTAAACAACAGTATAAGTTTGGTATGACTATCAAAATGTGAAGATTAAAAATGTTTTGTTTGAGAATCTATTAAGAGACCAGTTATTTAAAATATTTAATTGAAAATTGTAGTGAGCGGTAGTACTGGCGAAACGGCTGGTTGCCAAAGGCGGCTAGTATTCTAATAAATCGACGTAATGAAAATATAACAATCTGAGAAATCCTACTTGACAAACTATTAATATTATTTTAATATCTTATAACTCATAACAGTTGTATTTTTACAAACTTATTTATTTGGAAATAAAGGAAAATAAAGTTTTTTAATCGGGGGCCCTCTTGACCACGTCACTAGAAATACGTCCCTTCTTCAAAATATCGATTATTTCAGTACTTCTTTTTTAACTATGTCAGGCCGTAAAAACACAAAAGTGAAAAGGGGAATTTTAAAAGTTTATGACTAAATTTTGGAAAAAGTATTACTACAGCATCCCAATATTCCAAGCTGCTTTTAATATATATATATATATAATATGCATATTTCAAATGACAAAGAAAATTAATAAATTTTCAAAAGCACACTCAAAAAGACTATTTTTGAATTAGACACATTTTTAGTGCAGATATGAATATAAATTTGAATTTTGACTAATTGTTTGCATAAATATAAAACAGTAAAAATTTCAACTTAGTGAACGAATTTTAAATTAAAAGTGATGTCAAATGAATGTCAATATCTGAAAATATACATTTCTAACATTTTCCTTTTTGAACTGCGCCAGAACATCGGTATATATTGACAAATTTTGCCAAAGTCGGATTTTTACAACAATTCTCAATAAACATAAATTTTATCTTTAATTCTCTTTTGCTTATTAATTTATAGGTTAAGGTATGGTTTCAAAACAGAAGAATGAAATGGAAGCGAACAAAAGGTACTCACATGAAGTCAAAAGAGAAGCTATTGAAAGGTATGAATGAAATACCGACGTCTCTGTAAAGCTGAACCAAGTTCACATTTTCCTATAGTACAAAAAATGTATTTATACCGTAAATGAAATTATTGAAAAAAACTTGAAAAATTTACTTTTTATGAGCAATTTTTTTTTACCTATATTTTCATATAGGTCCAAATAACTTGCAAAAAGACATGAAAGCAAAAGAAGAAGAAGAAGAAGAAATAAAAATATATATATATGCATTGCATTATTGATGAACTTTTTTCTTTGCAAAACAATGAAATATTCAAACATATTACAAATCCTATTATTTTCATTGTATTAATGCAAGAAATCCTCTATTTAATGGACTAATTGGAACAGGAGAATATTTCTAAAAATTATTGAAAGTAGAAATATGCTTACTATATAATTGTAAAATATTTAATACACACAATCAGTAATAATAATTATACAAAACTTATAATTGCTTCTGGAAAGGTTAAAACAAAACTGCTTTTTTGCAACTACATTGTTCAAATTATGTCTTAAATCCTAAGGCTTTTCATTTGAAGACATACTACATTTTAATATTAATAAATGCAAAATGAATAGCAATAAAATTCAAACTAGTTAATTAAGTGTCTAAAAGCTATGATGTTTAATCAGAAATCTATTAGAAAAAAAGACATATTACGGTTATTATTATGAATAATACAACATTTTTTCTAAAAAATACTTTTTTTCCCTACTTGAATTGAGGCATTTAGCAGTTTTCATTAATATGCATATAATAGGTGAATTAATTCAAAAACAGTTTATTTTTTAAAACAAGTTTATTTAGTATGCTATTCTGTTTTGGAGCTACACACAAAAATTTGTGAAGAATTTATTTTTTGGACTGTGGTCAGATGACAGCAGCACATACTTCTCCAAACTTTCACACCACAATAGTGGAATGGGCCTAGAACAAATTCCACATCTTTTAGTTCCAAAGTTAAAATTCTATAACCAAACGAAAGAAAGACAGGAAATTTACTAGTTACTGGAATAACTAAATATTAGTAAGATTTTATTCACAAAATTACTTTCCATATTTAATTTTAAATTGTTGTCATGAGTCTGAAAATTAAAATTTATTATAATTAACAGAATTCATTTTATATGAAATTATATCAATGATCTCTGTAAAAATCAAATATGGCAATAATCCAACCTCATTTGTATTTGCTTTTAGTTAGGTGAAGCAATTATAGCACATTATTATGCTTTGTATTATAATTTATTATATGCTGAATAAATAAAATAATAAAAGGTATAATAAAATTAAATAAAATAATATTCATTTACAATCTGGAGATCTGAAGTAATCACAAGTTATACTCCATTAAAAAAATTAAAGACCAATGCAAAATATTTTTGAAAAATGACAAAGCCATAATGACATAATGATGGAGGAAGAGTTATTCACAGAAAAGCTTAGTATACTTTCATCACTTCTTAATGCAAAATATGAGAAACAATGGAGAAAAAAAGGCCCTGGACAACATTTACTTTGCCTATACTATTGAGACGTAACAATATAAGATATATATTCATTTCTTTTAAATAAATACAAAAATTTGATATAATTATTGATTTAGACAAATTTCAGGTCTTTTATTTTTAAAAATTTGATATGAAGGTATAAATTTTAAGCAAAATAGTTGGCATATATTAAGATTTTTTCCCCTCTTAGATTATTAATTTGGATTCACCCAAATGCAAGATAAAAACTAAATAAATTATTTAAAATATTTAACAAAGAAGTTTCAAATAATGCAAGGGATTTAATGGTTGAAAATCTCAAAAATAAAATAAAATTTATAATCGCATAAAGGTTTGTTTATCAAAATATATTAAGAACTGCATAAATAAATTTGTCTCTAACTTTAAAAAAATTGAATTTTATATGCATTATTTAAATTTTTAAGTACAGTTTTGCAATAAGCATTAGGTGACATAATTGCAGAAATGAAATGAAAGAAAAACTATTTATTGACAAATTAAGCACTAATTACAAATGTTAAAAATAAGGCACAACACTATTATTTAAATATTTTATTAATGCAGATTAATTAATTTTACAAATTGTACAAAATGTGTTAAAATTAAAAACATTCTCAGCAATAAACAAGCAACAACTGAAATTTTCAGAAATTATATTCATTTTTGTTCATTTTGTTAAAACAAACAAGAACAAAAGCAACACTATTCTTTGAAACATGTATTAAAAAATTTACAATAAATAAAATGTGCTTGAGTATTATTTTTTGCAATATGTGCTCCTCTCTCAAAGTCTGAATACTTCATTCTAAGCTGGTAATAAAAGTGAAATTACACATGAAGCAATAAAAAACAATCATTTTAAGAATAATATGAAATATCTACAGAAATATAAAACGAAGCATTAAACATTTACATGGTTATTTTTTGAGAGTCAATTCATCACATTATTTTAACATACAATGTATTAATATACAGATCAAATGTCAATTTTTTAATTCATGATTCAATAAGCATATAATAATTCAATGCATTGAAACACTATGTCCATATATAAAATTCAAATGTTAACACAATTATATTTAAAAAACACATATACATAAAGTATATTTAATTACAATTCTTTTTTTTAAAGATTGAAATTTTTATGGTGTGATTTATAATAAAACAAATTACACACAAACTACTTTCATCTATTTAAGTATCCAAACAACTATTAACATAAGGTGAAAAATACAAATATGGCACTATAACAACAATTAAAATTTTAAAGGAAATAAATAAAACTCTCAGATTCAACTTCCAAATATAAACCTGAATCAAGTACAAAAATGTATAACATATTCTAACCAAACATGAAGAGGATTAAAAATATATTATCAAGATTTTTTTCCCTAGCATAAGCCTTTGATGGAAAAGAATTTAAAGTAAATAAAAACAATGCTGGATGGCCCATCATTGCAATGAAACAATTCATGGAATGAAACTTAAATGAAATTTGTACTCTATAGAAAATTCTATCTGGCACAACTAAATTTGTATAAGTTGCAAAAACTTATGAATAACTCATAGTAAGTACTAAAAGAAAAGAACAGTCTTACAATAGACTTACATAGTCATAATTATATAATGTACTATTTAATTAAAAATGATATTTTTATTATTTTAAAGATTTAAATTACTTTCAATCAGCAATAAAAATAATACAAAAGAAAGTCTAAATTTTTTTTGTACAACATTTGTCACAAAATTTATTCGGACTGATAAAATAATTAAGCAGCACATTATAAGCACAAATATTTTGATCATTAATTAGGAACAGATAGATTCTATTTTAGCGTATTGGCAATAGATAAGAATTTCCAGAGGTAAGATTATTTATTGTATCGAGTTCTTGGTCAGCTTTATTATTTTCTAATTCTTGTAAGGTGTGAACAAATCTTGACCATTCATCATTTTTAGGAGTTGCAAGTTGCTAATTAAAAGAAAATTAAAAATTATGTAAATGCATTCATATTATGCAATAATTATTTTAAAATGTATAAAAAAGAATCAAATCTAACAAATGGTGAAAAAAATGCACAAAATAAAACTTATAATGGTTTTATAACTTATAAATGGCTAATTTTACAAAGTTGCATATGAAAAAGTATATTAATTAATAATTTCTATGAATCTGCAATGAAAATTTTACAATTCAATCAAACCATATTTATAAAAAAAAGTGTTTTTAAATTCTATATAAAAAATATATCTCCAAATTTTGATGTTTAAATTGAACTTTAAAGAGTTTTCATGGATATTTTTATATTAACTTCTCAGTATATTAAAAAGAATTAATTTGGAAGAAAGTAACCTATTAGCACTAAATTTTGCTTTCATTTAATTTTATACCCATTTGCTTAAATTTAATTTAAACCATTCCTCTTTTTTTCTTTGCTAAGTATAATAATAATTCATATTTAAAAAATTGTTTGAATATATATTTTTATAGTTGAGTTTTTCTATCAAAATCTTACCTCTCCAACGTCATAAATATAAACTCTTCCTAAATCATCTCCAACAGCAACTTGATGTCCAGATGGAGTCCATACTACTCTATTTAATGCTGGATTACCATCAGCTACCACACTTACAGTAGGAAGCTGCAGTTAAAAAAGAAATAAGTATTAACAACATAGAATATTAACTTAATTTCACATCCGATATTAAAATTTTATATAAATATATAAAGATTAACCTCAGTATCATTGTTAAGATTCCATACATCCAATCTTCCCATGCCATCAACACAAGCGAACACAGATGGATGAACTGGGGACCAAGCAACATCACAGACATAATCTCCGTTATCCTCAAAAGAATATAGAGGCTTGCTATCCTAAGAAAAGAATATTAAAGCAAAATTTAAATTAAACTTCCACAATTTTTTTCCCACAAATAGAACAAAAAAAAATCTTGCATAGAAACTAACTTTTAAACTCCACAATTTTACTGTCCAATCCATAGAAGCAGATAAAAACAAATGTGAGAAATCAATATGTCCTTGAGCACTATGAGAGCTTAAACCAGTCACTGGACCTTGATGTCCCTCAAACAATTCATGTATGCCAGCTTTGCTACCGTGTCTGCTTGCTATAAGGTGCAATGATAATCCCATGTAAATAAATATTAATTCAAAAATAAATAAATGGTGATATTGATTTTATTCATAATATAACAAAATTAGAATTTCTACATTGTTTGTAGACATCCAATAATTTACAATCTATAAAACATTTAAGAAAAAATTATTATTTTCTTATTTTCTATATACTTCAAATTGGGGGGAAAAATGTTAATTTCTAAATTTTTCAAGTATTTTAACTAAAAAATAATAATAAATAATCCAATAATTCTTTTCCTGAATCATTATTCAATATTTAGATTTCAAAATAAGTTTTATTCAGATAAATATATTATAAATGCAGATCTTAAACAATCCTATATAATAATTTGAAAGAATTTATGACAATATTACTAATTTATTAAAACAATTGACCATTTCATATGCAAACCATGCAACCATTTTCATATTTTAAAATGTAGGCCATTGGATAGTAAAGAATATATGTAATATAATGATATATATATATATATATATATATATATATATATATATATATATATATTATTAACAATTGAATAATATATATAATATAATGAAAAATAAATCTAAACCTTGCTTTAACTATCCAAAATTATATGCATAGTTTGTTAATATCAAATATTGACCTTTAATTTAATTCCTTACAAAATTCAAAATTATTATTAAATTAAAATGTAAAAAAAGTCTTATGCTTTGAATTAAAAAAAACAAGCAAACTATATCTTACCAGTATAAATAGTTCCTTCTTCACTTCCAACAATAAAATTATTATAATCTCCTGATGGGAAAGATAAGCTGGTGACAGAAACAGGTCGAGATTGCTTTTGATGAGATAGCTCCATCGTATCCTAAAAATATTTCTTCCATTAATATTCTAACAATGAGAATCTCTACGAAAAATCAGAACTGAAACACAAATAAAAGAAATAATTCGAAAGGAAACTCGCCTGGGGAGCTGAGAGCATATCCAAACTCCAAGTACAGAATTTACCATCTGTAGATATGCTAACCAAATTATGTGCATTTTGGGTACCAACAACTTGGATACAATACACGGGATGCTACAAATAAAAGCAAGAATAATCGGAATAACTTTATAAAAGAAATATTTGGTAAAAACAAGAGAAGAAAACATAATGCTTTAATTTATTAAATAATTAGGGTAATAAGAGGGCATTAAGACATGCTTGTAAATATTCTTCTCTATATAATATTTAGCCACATAAGCATATGGATTACTTTTAACAAACAGAGTTTCTAATTCAAAGATAATGATCAGGGTACATTTTTACAGAATGGGCAGTAAAGGAAACACTGAAATATTCTTCAGAAAATGACATAAAAAAACAGAGACCGAGTATTAACTCTAAATCCAAGGATAGGATGCTTTAGGATATTTAGATCATTTTCACTTATATATGTGACAATGGTTAGTTTTGAGAGAATTAAATGCTTAATTATCTAATAAGTAGCAGAAAAGAAATCTTTTGGCTTATTCTGTGCATTGATGCTGGGAGCTGAAGGCATTCACAAAAAGAGGATAGTTTTGTATTTAAAAAAAGTCCATAAACTAAAGCCTCATATTGATATATCTATTATTTTCAATCACATAAAGTTAATAAAATGGTTGTCCTTAAATGATCTAATTCACAGCCCACAGAACAATCAAAGTCCACAGGTGTCAACCACAAGCAAAGATCTATATTTTACTAGCATGATCATGATAGCATGTCATGATAAGTTTCAAATGCTGTGCTGCTTTAAATTCTATTACAGTTGGTATGCATTTCATACCAAGCACAATATCTGCATGTTTGTAATATTAAATGGCCTGGAAAATGGATACATTTTAAAAATTTACACTCTTGAAGTAGCAACATATTTAATGTGAGTTTAGTCAGCCGACTGTTTTGTTCGTCTTGCAAACCCATTCACGGGAAAAAATATTTTTTCATAAATCAAATTCATAAAGAATCAGAATATTAATTCATACAGAAAATCAATCAGAAGTATCAATTTCAGAAAGACTAATTTAAAAAAAATTTATTTATTTTCAAAAGAAATTAAAGCGAAAACTAAAATACTTTATTGTGATTTCAAGATCAAATATAAATATCATAATGAAATACATTCAAAAGAACTGAAGCTTTTATTTAAATTCATACATCATATAGAAATTTTCTGGAGTCCTAAAACAGATAATTTGAAACAAGTTGCCTATAAACTTTTAATAGTTTAACATTAGAAAGATGGCAACAGTCATTCTGACAGCAAAGAATTTCAAACATTCATATTTTCCATATTTTTTTTTATTTTTATTTATTTGACTTACTCTAATTATTTATTAAAAATGTACAGTACAAAAATTATTTGCCTTTTCTAATCATCATTACTGAATACCATCAATGTGTATACTTAGAAAGACAGAGTGACAGCTGAAAAAATATTACAGAGTATGGTGCATTCTTTATTTTAAGTTCATCTGCCCATTACCTTTCTTTCATTTCAAGAGCATTTGAATATACTTTTGATTAGAAATGATACAAACAGAGATGATGGTAAAAGGTACCAGCTGACCATCTATATTTTGTTTCGTGTTTATAAGCATCTGCTTTAATGGAATGACCGATATTTATTTAGTATGATCATTTTTAATTTAATTCATTCATTTCTTCATCAATTCAATATATATTTTCACATATTCTTATAAAACAGATTCTGATTTGGATCAAAATCTTATTTATATCAATATATGAAATATATTTTTGACAATGATAAGAAGCAAGCTTCTACAGCCAAATGCCGAATAAAAAAAAAGAAAAGAAAAAAAAAAGAATTACTAGATAATTTCTTCTATGCATTAGGAAAAGAAATAAATTCATTAATAAATGTTGAAATTCTACATGTAAGTACTACATTAGAAGCAAGTTGAAGATAAAAAAAAAAAAGGAGGTTCAAAAATAAAATAGAATATTGGAAAAAGTATCTTTCAAAATAAGCAAAATTAAACAGAATATACAATGTATATTTTTAGATGAATTAAACACTTTTATTTCTAAAATTAATTTTAAAAACAAACTGTGATGTGTGACTTAGGGACTAAATTTTATTCTTCAAATAATAATTTGCAATTGATTCAAAGAAATCCTGAGATATTTATGGTATGATTTCCAATTTATAGGATTTGAAGGACTTCAAACAGATCAATACATTCTAATAATAGAAAGCTGCAACATGTATATTGAAAACTGTATCCTTTGTTATAAATAGAAATACTATTCCAAGAGAAAATACTTTAGTTCATTTACATATAATAGTCCGAAGAAACTGGATAATCCTAGAGTTAAATTTAGGATAGCAGTATATATTCAGTCAAAATACTTGTTAAATGTCTCCAAACCTTTAGGAAAACATGTAAATGGACCTATTGATGAAACCATTGAAGTACATGCAATATGAGATTTAACAGAGCCATTTCCTAATATCTGAAGGAATATCAAAAGTAATAGATTTTTAATTCTTCAAAGTTAACCAAAACTTTGTGAAGCAAAAAAAGCACACTGGTATTGTGAAATTATTCAGATACCAGAAGATCAAAAGAAAACCATGCCCAACCAAATTACTCAAGAATCTCTCTTGCTATATATAAAACGCTTATATGGACGCAAAATCGGGCCGCATTTATTAATCGCTATTTGGCAACACTTCGACCTCGCCCAGAAACATCAACATATGGTTTAATAAGATTTCAAGCGAACGCTATTCTCGCATCGGTTTGAAAAATTTTTAAACAAAAAATAATGGTCAAAAAACAGAAATTTTTTTTTTTACGATGGGTTTAAGTCATGCTGTATCGATTATAAAACGAAAACATCGAAAAAGAGAAGACAGGTTGAATGAATATGTTCAAGAATCGTTCATAAGAAGATCCAATCTTAATGAACGAGATTGGGTTAAACGTTTATGTGTATGGAGCGAAGTTTCCGAACTACAGGAGCATAGTTGTGGGATTATGTCAGGCACATTACTGGGAAAAAGAAGTCAATTCAAGTGGCAAATACATGAAATGTTGTCATGATAAAAAATTGTTTTGGAACATCTGTTGAATCCACCGGAAATATTGAAAGACTTGCTGATCAGTGATTCAATCGAAGGAAGAAACTATCGAAAGCATATATAAGAGAATAAGCTTTAGTTTTTGCTTCCACAGAAGCTCAAATTAAACCTACTCCTGACACAGGGTCATATTGCTTTAGGATTCATAGTCAGATATATCATATGTTTTTTTTTGCCTTACATTTGTTTATTTCTTTTACTGTTTTATCTTATTTTGGAATGGACTGAATTTGAATATAGCTGCTTTCAGACAATTTATTTTTTTGTAAACATCAAATTCTTGCTTCTGCAGAGTAGCTTCCAAATTTGTACAATTGTGAGAAAAGCACAATTTTTTAAAATTTATTATTTTTTTGTAAATATTAATTTTTTATTCTGTTTCTATGGTAGAGTTTCCTAAATTTGAAAAATTGTAAGAAAATAACAATTTTTTTAAACAAATTAATTTCTTTGGTGGTTGTATATAGTTATTTAAATGAAAGATTATTTGTGTTTCTAAAGAACTTTGATGCAGGTGATTTTTGTGAGTGTACCTTTTGCTTTACATTTTTTTTATAGTTTTATCATATTTTGGAATAAACTGAATCTGAATATATCTGTTGCTAGACTAAAGTGGTTTAGTAGATGGCAAAGTGAGGTTGGATTGTGAAGTAATCCAAGAGGAACTCGCCAACCCCCAGGAACTTGCTAGAGCAGGGGGTGGAGCTCCCTAGTTAACACTAAAACATTAAAATGTAAAATTTCATAATTAAATATATCATAAAAACTTGTTTTAACAAAAAAATTATGAAAAAAAATATCATTTTTTTTTGGTCATTTGAAACGAGTAGTCAAAATCATTGCCTCTCATCTTTCTAGGTAAATAGAAAATACTACCTTTGTAGCTTTAAGGAATAATGAAACAAAAATGCAAAAAATTTTGTTTCACATTTATTTAATTCTGCAATTCCAAAATAAGGAAAGGAAGTAAATGGAAAGTTTTACTTTTTTGAAAAAGGTATTATTACGAATTATCTTTTTATATTAAAGAAATATGCCAATGCTACAGTTACTTAGTATTAAAAAAAAAACAAAGAGAATTTAAAATCACATAATTATTCAAAAAGTAAAATATCAGAATCTTAAACTTTTTTTACACACTGCATTTTGACATACTGAAAACTTACTGTATGAGCTATAGCTGACAAAGGACTCCTCTGAACAGGTGTTCGTTTACTGCTACGATTATCCCACAGAACAATTTGTCCTGAGTAAGTTCCTCCCAACACTAAATTAGGATGGAATTTGGCAAAACATGTAGACATAACAGCCGACTGAAAATAAGAATGTCAAGATCTTCTAAAGAAAATGTATTAATAAATAAATTATTATGCAAAATTCTAAAAATTAAAAAATATTTCACCAATAACAAAAAAAAAATCCATTTGTAATATTAAACAAATAAAGAAAAATAAAGATTTCTTTCCCTTTAGAATCTAACCTGGCAATGAAAAATATATTCTGGAGTTGTTTTTTTGAATTTCATATTCCAAACTAGACACACACCATCAGGATCATGAGGTGAATCTTCGTTATTATTATAAGAAGCAACTAGCAGTTCAGGGAACTGAAATATACAAAGGCATGTTAAAAAATAATGAATTTAATAAATAGTTAAATAAAACCATTTAATAGAAAATTAAATAATACTAAGAAATCTTGCAACATTTGGATAAATTAGATAAAAGATTAACAAATTATAAAAGAAATTTTTAAATTCTTTCAGATCTAGATTCTTTTCCTTGAAATATTTGCACACAAATATTGAAAATTCTTATTCCAGAAATTTTGAGATACTCATATTTTTCAAAGTGATTCCATTTTTGAGCACAATCACAATTTTAAAACAGCCGAATCGAAGGTGAAAAAAATATTTGAAAATTGTACAAAATAATACTTGTAGATCATCATTTTTATTTTCCTATCAAATAGCAATGGCAAGCTTTAAAGTAATTAAAACATTTTATATATTTTCAAGTAAGATCTGGATTACTAAAAATATCATTGATACAACTGATTCTATGTTCAAATATTTATCAAACAGTTGAATCATTTATTGAACTAAGCATCAAATCAATACATATACACACATTCATAATTCTAACAATTTTATCAAAAAATGAATGAAGTTAATGTCTTTTAACGATACACTAATAATAACAAATATAAGTTTAACAAAAGATTTCATAACAGGTATTTGGAACACAATATCAAATCTTCTATCCTCCCCCTTTCTTTCTTTTTTTTTCTACAAAATTTCTTAGCTCTTTTCTCAAAATGTGAAAATAAGCATCATTCATATATGTATATATGGTATATTTACATGCAAAATTTCTATAATTCACTTAGTGAAAGATGTTAACTTTCAATATGGTATAAATAATCTATAGATAAATAAAGTCATCTAGAACTAAATAATATACTAAACTTCTTTACAAACCTGAGATGACCAATCAAAACTGGTTACTGTACGATTCTTGGACCAACGATCATCAAAAAACGTTCTGTTTAAGGATAACTTGATTCCACTTTTATCATCGCTAAAATCAGATACACATTATGTTACATTTAGAAAACTAACATTACAATAAAAAAGAAAAAAATTACATTTTAAATTAATTGATATGTATTTACATTTATATCTAATTCGTCACTTTAAAAAAACTTAACAGATATTTCAATTACAATAGATGCACTTATCATTTTGGGACTTAAGAGTTTTATAAAATCTACCAACTGTAAACAATAACTGAAATGGATGAATTCAACTATATTGTAATCATAGAAAAAGAAAAAGATAAAAAAAACCCTTTTATTTCAAAAATATATAATATATATATATAATGTATTGCAAAAATAACTAAAAATCTTTAATTGTTGCTTATAAACAATTATTATTTAACAATTCACTTATATATTGTTTGTACACTTATTTTTTCTAAAATTTGACAAACAATGCTATATGCCTGTTCCAAATTAACAATTACTCATTCATTTCGACATTTACCGAAGTGTTCCCTTCAACATATTTATAACCATCCAAATCATCAACATCAATTGCTTGGTCTTGATCACAAAAAATTAATGATTTTTCAAAATATTAAAATGGGTTGTGAAATTTTGAAATGTGTTGCTCATTTATCTAAAATATTTGCACATGTAAAAAATTTTATTATTATCATTAACATAAAAACATTTTCAAAACTTCAATTTAGTAATGCAAAAAAAAAAAAAAAAAAAAAAATCATTAGGCCACTTTCAGCCATGTTCCAATTATAAAAATGATGTAAACCAATATTAATTTTTTATCTATCCTATTTACAAATCCTTTTTAAATTCCCCCCCCCCCTCCTTTTTACTACAGATAGTGGTATCACAGTAATAGCTTAACATATAAGAGCTTTACTTAAAAAAATTTTTGTTCAAAAAAACAACGATGATTTGATAAAATTTACCCATCTTGTTCCTCTCTGGTGCCTGTATAGTCAATCAATATATCTAAATCTTCATATAGGGCTCTCTCAATAATTCTACTAGCCCGATCAAAAAATTGATGGAAATCTTCTCTTAGCATAATCTGCTTTTTCTCTTCTTCACTCAAATCTCTGACTAAATTAAAAGAAAAAAGAAAATTCAATAATTCTATCAGAAAATAAAATCTGATATCAAAGTTTTCTTACACTGAAGTTTCATATTATACTATATTAAAGTGTTTTTATATAGAAATATATTTTCATGTTTACTTATTCCCTTATTTTGAAATGAATCCAATAAAAATTACTAGTAAACTACAATCATTTTTGATTTTTAAAAAAATACATCCCCCCCTTTAGTATTACACACTTTAAAAATCAAAATAACATCCCTCAATCATCTTGAATTGTGAAAATGCTTCTTCACCTGAAACAAAAATTATGGAAACTTAAAAAACAAATTGCTGAAATAAAACATTGCAAAATGCAAAACTCTACCTCATATATACCGTAAACTCTAATGTGAATGTTTAATAATAATAACTTAAAACCTACATAACAATATCAATCTAATTGTATTCAATGTATTGCTAAATGAAAAAAAGGAATGTTTATTTATTATTTTAAAATTAAAGAAACATTACTTTTGATACAGTAAGGATTCTTAAAAGTATTCTACATACTTCAATAAAGTACTAAAAAATTTATAATAGTGGGGAGTTTTAAATTTGAGGAAAGTTTCTTCTCCACATATTTTCAAGATGTGCAAAAAAGAAAACGCAAAATTCTTCAATTTCCAACCAACACATTACAAGTAATAAAATTATTGAAATATAAATAATTCAAAACTTTTCATTCTCACTCAGATAAAATTGTTCAGCAGAGTTCGAATTTTTAACTAGTAACGGGATATATACATTTCACTTATGCTTTACAATTACTACTGGGATAATTTTTTTAGAAGCTTATTGTGATGTTTTCCTCAGTTATAAATCAAACATAGGTGCATACGTTTTATAATTAATCACTCAAATTGTATAGCTTATTTTCCATCCAAAAACTATTGTTCACTAGTGTACTTTGTGTTTGCAAGTCTAATAATTAGTACTGTATCTTATTTAATTTTTTGCAGTAAATATTGATTAAATAATATAAATACATAAATAAGTTTTCATAATCTAATTTTATACATTAAAAATGTTATTTTTTGTTATGAGATTATTCTGCATCATTCTCAAAAACTATGCAACAAATAAATCACTGGAGAAAAAATTCTAGTTGATAAAGTTAGTCTAATTTAGAATTTATTGCCTTCATTCTCATAGAAAATGGGATGAAAAACATTAAAAGAAGTTCAAAGTCAAAGTGTTCACAAAAATATTCAAAGAAATATTATTTGAAATTAAAAAGAAATAAGAATGCAATAAATATTTACGCTTAAAATGTCTAATTAAAAAATACGTTTTGATTATAAATAAATTTTAAAGCTAATATTTGTGCAAAATGAAAAATATTTCATAAGAATACATACTCTTCTTTTCTTCCTTTTTTGGTTCAACTGCAGCAGTTACAGTTGTATCTTGAGCAGGTCGCACCATTTCTATATGTGGCAAGCCTTTATGGGAATGACGATGATTTGGATATATAGGGGGAGTATCCATATCATGAGATGTCAAGGATGAACCTTCAACATCATCTTCTGCAGACATGTCTGCATAAGTAAGGACTAGCAGACACAATATAACAATCAGTCTTTGTATAACAAAAGTAGCAATCCAATTAAAAAAAATCAATCAAATTATTTTATCATCGCCTATATTTTACACTATTAAAAGGCCAAAAACTAAAATGTAAAATAATCATTGCAAATCTAAATGAAAATAATCATCTAAAGGAAAAGACCAGGGCATAGGGAATTTGTCTACAAAGACATTAAAAAAATTATGATCCAAAAATTTATAAAATTTTGAGACAATAATACTGTTATGGTTACAGCTTTATGTTCTTAAAGAGTTAAAAATCACGAATCCACAAAAATCTAAACATTTCAAATGCAGAAGTGAATAAAAAATGACTTCATCATGTTGTTATTATACATTAAAGACAGAGGATCATAAACTTAGAGTTTCTATTTTGATAATATTCACATAAAAGGTCATGTTACAGTAGAAATTTTAAGTTAAATAAAAATGAACACACTGTCATTTTAAGCATACAGACATTAAATTATTTACAAAAAGCATTAAACCTAGCTAACAAGATTTATGTAAATACATTCCATTCTTTAATAATATAAGAAAAGTTTACAGAAAATCCTAAAATTTTGAAGTAAATTAAGAAATACTTATACAAGAATAATATTTATATTAGGTACAGAACATTTGAGAAAGAAAAATTTTAATATAAAAATAAAACTGCTAACAAAAAAAGAAAAGAAAAGAAAAGAAAAGAAACAAAAGTAAATACTGAAAAATATCAACAAATCAAAGAAAGATAGTAAAAAGCACATAAAAACATGCAAATATAATTTCCCATGCATAAATATATTAAACTTTTAAAAATACATAAAACCTTATTTTCTTATATAATAAACAATTAGTGCATTATTATATAAACAGAGAAAATGAATATTAAATATAATATTAAATCAGAAAGAAGATATCCGTGCACTGACAACACACTTTTTTATTTTTTAACATTGCAAAGCAGTCAAGATTTTCCTACTTTACAAGATCTATTTTTAAAAATAGTTTAACATAATGGATATTTTAATTTTTGGCCTCAATTTATCAAAAAAACTTGCACCAAAAACAATTACAATAACAACTAAAAAAGTAAAATTATATATTTAAAATTTAACTTGATTATTTCCTTTCACTTATATTATTAATTAGTAATATGTTTCAAATTTAAATAATTCTTAATTTTTTTCCCATATCAAATTTTAGCTTTTTTAGAAATTTACAACATATTCAACTAATAACTTTAAAAAAATCCATTAACTAATCGAATTTAAAGATTGCATATAAATGAAAATGTAGTAATTAAAACAACAAAAGAATTTCCTTCTTTATAGAAAGAGATTTGATAAGAAAATTTTTAAACTATACATAATTTAAACTATACATAATTAAAGTTGTTGCATATTTTGATAAGAAAGGTGATTTTTTAAAAATCTTTTATAATGTTTCATCATATTTTTTAATCTGTTTGTTCATATTAATAAATTTGTAATGAAGACTCAATTTAATAATTTTCAATAACAAATATGAAAAAAGAAATGAAATATAGGTTACATTATGATTTTATACCAATGAATAATCATAATTAGTATATTAATTTGTAATTGCAAAATTATTTTTAAGATACTTATAGAAAAATTAAAGAACGATCAAATTTTAGAGTAACCATAAATAAACACAGAAAAAATAAATAATATAAACATGAATTCAAGCTCTTTTTTTTTTTGCTTAATAAAACCTTAATTTATATTTACATAAAAAAAATTTTTTTAAAAAGAGTAATGTAAAAATTTAGTACAAATGAACATATTAGGAAATACATGTTTACAAACTAAATTTAAAAATATTAATGAAATTATAAATACAAAATTAGTGATTTAGGGAAGAAAAAAATTTAAACATTAGCAGATTTTATAAAATCAGCACTGAATTCCTAACTAACATGCAGCATTACAATTTAGGAAAACAGGGTCATCAAAAAGCAAAGCAAGTCAGTATGTCACTAGTATTTTTACGAGATTGTCTTGTGGAAAACATACCTTGAAATTCATCATCCCATTCTACAGGTTTGAGATAAATTAATGTTTCCAGCGGAATTGGAATAAGAATAGCAAAATTATAGATTTCTCTAGATACATTTAACTCACATAATATGATAGATTATAATCTAATAGAAATTGTACAACAACAAAAAAATGACACTGCAGTGTAAAAGATCAAACTTTTGAATTATGTACAGATTACTAGAACTTTCATAATTTTAAAATTAAAAATATTTCATGGAATTCAGGTATTTCTATGAAACAAAACTGAAAAAGTAATTCTTTATATTTAAAAAAAAAGCATATTAATTTACAATGAGCAGCAATAATAATTCAAAATTTATTCAAGAAAATTATTTTAAAAATTTTTTATTTTGTGGTAGTTAAAATTCTTTTTTTATAAATAATATAAAATAAATTTCTAATTACAAATGCACATTTATTTAAAAAGTTAAAATTTACTCTGATATAAAAAATGCTGAAAAAAAATTTTTACTTATAAAAAAAGATGCTTTTTGAACACGAATTTAAAAGATCTTTCATTATAAATTTTTGATAATTTGATTAAACACTGGAAAAAGGACAAGGAATTTTTTACTAATCTTTTACTATTTGTTATCAATGTTTCCAATTTTGCTTTTCTATTGCAAAATACAAAATAAATCAAATTTATTGGAATTATAACATGATGCCATACATTTTTGTGCATATAAAACATATTAAAAATTAATATGAAAGATTTAATTCTAATTCCCAAACATTTAACTGTCAAATCAAATACAAATAAAGATAGCAGTGCAAATAAAAAGTTAGTCTAATAACTCATAACACAAACAAACATTAGCATACATACAACTGATCAACAGTTATTTAAAACTAAGGAAAACAAAGCTCAGTTAAATTTTAACTGGCTTTGGTTAGTGAAAAATAATTTTTTTAAATTTGCAAAAAAGAGCTAAAATAGAAAGAAAATACGAAAAAAATAAAAAAAATAAAATAAACTGGAACCATTAAAAAAGCAAAACAAAACTGTTATCTTTAAATCTTACCTTCATCCCAATGTATGACTATCAAAAATTTCAATTTTTAATCATATATAGAAAAAAATCACTTACATATATAAGCACATTTCAAAAATATTTTAATACTTTTAAATATATCAATATAATAACAATATTCTTACCATAATAATCCAAAGGATGCGCTAGAGGAAGGGAAAAAATTAAAATAAATTAATGTGTACAAACATTGGTAATAAGAAAATACTAATTAAAAGCTTTTAAATATATTGAATTATGCAGGTGAGATAAAGATTAGAAATTTAATTTTCAAGAAACAAACTAGTTAAGAATAAAAACCTAAATATGTCTCATCTTTTGTCAAAATTAGAAAGAGTTCCTCACATATCATCAAGTTTTGCAAAATAACAAGGATTAAGGACAACATACAAAATAATATATAAAACAAAAGATATTAACTAACGAATTCAAAAAGTAATTTCATTCATTTTCTGCTCAGCATAAGTTTTGCATGAAAAGGCAAAACAGTGTTTTGTAAAAAGAATTTCAATTATTCAATAAAGAAAGGCATATTTTATTTTTGAATTATTTTTAATCCTATGAGAAAAAAATCAAAGAGAATCATGATACTTCTTTACTTAAATGGCAATTTTCATCTTTTGACAGGACAACAAAAACTTAAAGAAGACACCTCTTTCTTTTACAATTTATTGAAACAGCCCTTCATGGGGGAAATCTTGACAAATAATAATAAAATAGAATGTGTGTAATAATAATAAAGTGAATGTAGAATGTACTTCTGTTGTTGCTTAATAGGCAACACTATATGACTTGAAATATGGCACAAATAAACTTTGGAGGATACGAAAATGCACTCAGATCTGCTTTGGGGAAATTTAAAATAAAATTGAGAAATTCTGCATTTTTTCCTTGATAACAGCATAACGGTAGAAAAATTATTTCTATTCCATCAGAAAGAAAATATTTTTCATTTAATAACCTAATTATTGCACAATTTTTATCTAAATTATAACAATTTTAATCCATTTTTTGTGTAAATGTTAAAAATATATTTCACAGCAGCAATAAAATTCAAACTTCTTTTACAGTTTCATCAAATATTTAATCATGCGATTCTCTCTTATTTTGAAAACTTTACTATAAAAAAAAGATTCTGCATATTGCCTTCACAGTTTACATAAGGAATCAGAAAATAAAAATTCAATACCATAAAAGTCAATGTGAGATTAAGATAGATTACTCAAATATTGAAATTTTTAATAGTACAACACTTTTATAGTACTTGATTCCATTAAGAAGGTTCATGTATAGAATCAACAGAATAGATTGAAAACTACTAAAATAACATGGATATCTAACACAATTAGATGTTTAAAAATATTTTTATCAAGGGACTGCATCACATATTTAATAAAAATTAAACACAATCAATATTCATGCTGAACTAAATGATCATCAAAAGCAGGCTAGTAAAAACCATTACACCCTTAAATTCTGAAGAAATAATTGGCATTTTTAAACAATGAACAAAAGGAATTAAAAATAATTCATTTATCAATCAGATAATTAAAATATCTTTTTAAATGTTAGATTGTTCACTGTGCATATCTTTGACCGGAGATCTAATTACTAAAGTTTCAGACAACCGTTTTATTTAATTCAACTCAACTTAAACTTCATTCTCAAATAAATATATATATATATTACAATTGTGCAACAGCATAGTATAAAAAGAAACACGAAGGAAATTATTGGGTATTAAGTTTTTACAAAAATTGTATGTAGTTTCTCATATCATTTTATTCAAAAAAATAAAAAGTTAAATGGAGTAAATCTATGAATTTTTAAATAATATATGTTTAATATGAAGGTGTGCATATCTAAAGAGCACGCATTGGGCGAAATAAACTTTGGAGGGTAGAAATGTTTATTTTGGAATGTTTTCTTTAAAAATTTTAAAACATTAAAAAATATGCAAAACTTTGACATTTTTTTTCACCCATAATTTCTAAAAATATTATAGCATACAAAAAAAAAATTTAATTTCTAAAATTCAAAAAATTATCTTTTAAATGCTATAAATTTTGTTGCCATTCAAATTCGTCCCTAATTTCATTAAATTAAAAAAAAAATAATCTTTCAGTATATTTTATAAAATTATTTCTCATAGCTGAATGAAATTCAACTTGTTTTAATTACTGTTATCAATATTTTATTATTGATAACAAAGGCATAAAGTATCAGGCTTATATTTTGTATAATAATTAAGTTTTTCTTTAAATTAAGCTGTTTTTTTTTGTTTTGTTTTTTGAAATTTTGCAGAATTCTAATCAAGGTTTAGCTTAACAAATAAGCAATGAATTTTTTTTCCATATTATTCATTTTAAATACTGCTGTTCTTTCTTGTAAAAATATTGGATGGATAAAAATATAATACAGAGCACATAAAATTTCAATACAGAATATTTCTACTTATTACCCTTTTATTTTTTAAGGACAAATTTTAATTTTTTAAAATTTTTATTTTGATATGATAGAGTACCATAAAGGGTAACAGCATAATGAACAGAACTGTCTAAGGCTTATAAAATAGCATAATTTAAATAATAAAGTAAAGTTAGAAAATATTTTGCTACCAAAATCATAATAATATACAGGAAATTTAATTAAAATTTTTTGCAATGAAACGTACCAACAAACCAATTGATTGCTAAAAGCAGCTAATTTATTAATGTCATGAACACAACTCCCCCCCTCTTGGAAGTGTAATAAAGAATAAAAGTTTTTAGCAACTGTTTTTATTAAAAAACTCCATTAGTAAACCTACTGTTTCAAATAAGAACGATAACTAATTTAAAATACTTAAAATGAAGTTTTTAAAAAAAGTTTTAACTTATGGTTTGAAGCATAATTTTCATGCTAATATTCTTTGGTGTTATTATGTTTTATACAAATTTATATAATAGTAAATTTACATAATATTTAAGAAACAATTTTATTTAGCATGTTTAATGGATATAAAAATTACATAACCCTTTTTTGATTACATACGCTACTGAATTCATGCAATATATATTTGTATATATGACATAAATAATTTGGTTCTTAAAGGATTAAAAAACAATTTTGTTCCAACAGACAACATCAGGATAAAAGAAAAATCTACAGTAGAGATTAAAACACTAAAGAAAAATAAATAAAGATTTATAGAAAGGGTTAAAATCAATTTAAAGAAATAAATTACAGTTTAAAAGTAAGATTAAAGGATTTAAATGAAGAATAGAACTGGTCAGATCATCATTCATATCTTAAAACTTGATTTGAATGAAATGAGTGAATGCTATCTTATAGCAATAATCCATTAACTAGCTTTACAAATCCTCTAACCTTTTTTGAGACAATCTTACAAAAAACTATCAACTTATTCTGAAGCAACTTTACCCTGATTTGCTAAGTAAAACTTTTATCAAAGTGATGCTAAATGTGAAATAAAATGGATTGATTAAATCTTTGATCATTAAAACACTTCAAACAAAAAAACTTAATTAGAAATTTCCTTTCCTAAGTCAAAATAAAGTCTCAAGTATATATTCTATACCATAAGGGACAGAAAATGTAAGCATTTGTTAATAACCACAGTTGTAACAATGCTTATAAAATAAAAATGTAATATGGATACACTGGAAGATTTTATTTGAAAAAATAAAAGTATATAGTAAAATATTAATATGTTAGCAAACGGTTCAAATATTAAACTTCGTTGGTTATCTAATAATTTCCCACAGAAAAGTTATATTATTTTGTAAAAAGTGTTAATTTATTTTTCATACTGTTAGCTTTAATTCTTTTTCTTAACAATTAAAATAATTATAGTAATATATAAAACATAGCTCTGTAAAATTAAATTAATGTAGTTGCATGGCTGGAAAGGCATAAAGGTATCAAAATGAAAACAGTTTCTAATGCCTATTTTCAACAAACCTTTACGAGTCCTCCAATGATAACTGTTATCCTTAAAAGGAGAAGAACTAAGAGATCCTTGCAATAGGAAAAGGAAATAAGATTAGTAGTTAAGAAAGGTAGGATTTGTGTTACAGAGAAAGTAAAAGACAGGATAAAATGTAAAATGCCTGGTTTAAATTTTAAAAGCAAATTTTAACAATTAACATAGTTAACTGGCAAGCATGAAATTTCAAACAGGATGTATAATTATTCAACATATCTTCTTTTTATTTATATTTCATTGAAAGACTTTTCCTTAGGGCAATTTAAATAGAAAACAAGGCATTTTATGTTCATGACTAAAATTAATACTGATTTCAACTATAACGAGCATGCACATTTTCATAAGATAGTAAATATTAAATAAAATATGGAAAGTATGTTAATATATGAAATCTACTATAAATTGAATTCTTTAAAACTTCTTTGATTAAAAAGAAGCCAATTTATACAAAAGTAGTACAATCAATTTTAGTATCCTATAAAGGAACTCAAGAAAAAGAAATGAAGTGAAAATCTACTGCTTTAAAAGCTTTTCTCAACCCATTTATAGTTCATTCTGGCACAAAAGTAGCCAAAATCAATTTTTGGAAATTTTTTTTAAATTAATAATATTTATAATTTTATTTAAAAATTCCTAAATTGAAATAAAATAAATGTAACTAATTTGCAATAAATGCGTTTAAAATCCCACATTTCTATTGCACCGATTCAAAGAATAAGTTTAATACTATATAATTAAACAACTTGTTGTATCACACGCAACATCACCTATCTCAATACTTTAAATTTTATGAGAAAGCAAATCTGAATTTTTGTAACCAATAATAATTTTTTTTTGTCTTATATGGTATGAATATAGGGTTTTATTTTCATGTTTAATGAATATATATATATGAGCGAAAAGGTATAATCATTAATGAATGCAAAATATTCTGAGTATTCTGAAAAGTATGTCCAGCCTCTCCTTTTGTAAAACTTGAAAATACACATGAATCATGCTTTTTGTCAACAAATAAAATGAATATTCCTTCTTTTTCCCTCTCTCTTATTATTTTCTCAGAGATGCAAAATATAAAGAGAATATCATTGCATTTTCTTGAGGACTGTTTTTGATTTTACTATTAATAAAAAATTTGGAAAAGAGAGTAGAAGTAAAATTTTAAAATGAGATGATAAAAACAGAAAATGTTTGATATTTAATTTGAAAGCTGTCAAAAAGTCAACAAGACATTTTTTTTTACATTCATGAAACAAATTTTTCTTTTAAGCATATCTAATTTTTAAAAGTAATTTTCAGGATAAATTTATTTTGAAAAGAAATTCTTGCAAATATTAGTCCAAATAGTTTATCTCACCTGCATATATCAACTATAAAAAATATAATAAAATATTTGTTCCTTTGAGTTTTGATTGTTTCTCGAAACATCAATAATACAAAAAAATTATACACACATATAATCAAATAGTGATAAAAATAAAATAAAAACAATAAAATGCATAGCAACATTTAACTTAGCATGCTGAAATTGAAAAACATCGACATTATATGGGAAGCTACAACAATTGCTTTCAACATTTTTCTTACACATGCAAGGGCAGCAAATTTAATATTTAATAAGATTAAAATGTCTGGGTAAGTTTTTCACAGCTTTCAAATAATGGTAACAAGAAAAATAATATGATCTAATAATTTTAGATAAAATGATGAGCATTCAGACATTCCACTAAAAATAAAATGGGATGAGACAGTTCCTTACAGCAAAAAGGCACAAAAGGAGCTATCACCCATTTTTAAGCAAAATTAATAATAAAATCAATTAAGAATGAAACTAAAAAGAATGCAAAATCACAAATACTATAAACTTGATGCACATTTTCAAGCTGACATAAGGAATTTCCTTTTAATTAAATATTTTAATATTATTTCTAAATATTTGCAAAAGCTAGCTAATATTCTAACACCAGAAGAAATTAAACTTACCACCCGTTTGGGGCACACCTCCAATAAGAAAGTAAGAAATGAAACAAAACAGAAGGTAAGTTCATAATAGAATTTATTTCCAGAAAAAAGTGCAAAAAATGAAACAAAGGCATGTAAAAAGAAGCAGATATGTGCATTCAAATTTTATAATCATACTCTCCCCTTGAATTTATAAATTTTAAAAAGAAAAAAAAATCATCCACTGCCCATGTATGACAAAAAAAAA